>JAKWJD010001760.1:34398751-34593984 GCA_027705065.1 Solanum peruvianum | reverse complement strand
GTAAGTGCCTAAGTGACATCTAATTGAATTGATTCACTGAATCTTCCATCTACCAAAATTGAAGAGATGTCTATTAAGATCAGCTCCATGAAAGAAAGAAAGAAAGAAAGAAAGAAAGAAGGAAGCAAGTTTAGCGAACTTAGAGATGGAAAGAGATGGATTTTTCCCAGCTGTTGTCACCAGAAAGTTGGAAAAAGAACACTTGACTTATCAGATACATAATACATTACCTTGTACAATTTAAGAGGAAAGTCCTTATAGAAAAACAACATTTTCCTTTCAGTTAAAAGAAACAATGACACTGGTAAATTTGACCAGTGAGAAAAATTGTGGTAACAACAAGGTTTTTTGCCAAAGATATTATTTTCAGTTGAAAGATATGTTGACATTGGTCATAATACCTTTTGGAAGTGACAACATTTCTGACACAATCACTCCAAAGAGATACAGCTTTCTTTTGTCTCTTCTTTTTGTGTTAAATGGTACTATGAGATTCTTGACCTGGTCAGAAGCAAAACCTAAGTTTAACAGAGTGATTGTTATCCCAGAAGTGAGTTTGAGCTTGTAAGAAAGGTAAATATTCCACACAAGTGAGTACCCTACTATTACAGCAATTATATCTTTCCCTTTTCCATGTAGATAGTACATACTAAATAGTGATTAAGTTGTAGCCCTACAACGAATAATTTTTAAGATTTTCTTCTCTCTCTACCGTATGCTCTCTGCCTGGTAACCAGCCACCAGATTGTAATAGAATAATAGTGAGTCCTCTACTATTACCAGGCATTACAATTGTAAGGTCTGTGCATTGACAACGGTGGAAGTTTTCTCGGCCAATTTGGTTATTAAGGCTGAGAAGGTTAGAAATGGGTAATGAGCCTTATCCATGATCACTGAAATGCTGATTGACACTGAAGTCTGAACAGATAAGTTAATTAAGCATAGACACACTGGATTGTCTCACAGTTTTGCTTTATATTTCTGTGAAACAACCAATCGCTCCATACTTTGATTTTGTACCAAGACAAGGATATTACAAAAAAGTAGTAAAAGATAGGAACAAGACATACTAATTAAATTGATAACAAAATGTCGGGCTACAAGAACAACAAGTTTCAGTTTTCAGGAAGTAGTTTCGTTGTAGACAAAGCAGCTTACATTGATGATGCTCCCGAGACATCGATAACTCAAGACCAGAGACCGCAGAGAATACTGCAGTTGGAAGAAGATTCCATGTCAGCATCTACCATAATTCTAGAGAAGATGAATTTGATGCAAAACAGCCTACCATACCGGATATGGCTGGAGTAAGCAGCCCATCTCCAATCACCATACAAGTGCCAAGAAGCACCAAAATCAGCAGAGCAGTGTGTAAGGACTTGTGCTTCTCAAGAAGCAACTTCAACTTTGAGCTGTTCTTCATCTCAGGAGGGTGCTCAAGTTTGTAGGTAGAAAGAGCTTCATCAGCAACTTGTCTGTTAGGTAGAAGGCTAACTTTGGCATGCCTGCATATTAACGAATAGAGCGCAAAAGTACCACCTGCAGCAGAATCCATGTAAGTGAATTTAAAAACCATATACCAAGCTTCTCTTTGTGACTTGCAGTACATACCTTCTCCATTGTCATCAGCTCGAAGCACGATAAAGACATATTTGAATAGAGGAACTAGAGTTAAAGTCCAAAAAACGAAAGAGAGAACGCCAAAAATCTCTTCATTAGTCTCGGAATGATGAATGTCTTCTGCAAATGTGCTCTTGTAGACATAGAGAGGGGAAATACTGAGATCACCATACACTACCCCAAGACTCTGATAAGCCAGAATCAGTGTACTCTTCCAAGACTTCTATAATAATAAAGAAACATAAAGGGGGAATAGGTGTAAGTAAGATGCAAAAAAAAAAAGGAGAAAAATTATAACTAATTCAGCAATATAATACAATCTACAATATGGTCCAATTGTTATGAAATTTTAGCAGATTGAAGAACAACAAAATCTACACACCTTTGAAGTGTCCCAACACTTGCCATAATCGATATCCATTATCCGCAAAGGTTTGTAATACTAATTTGCTGGTACTAACAAAGAGATAACATATACTTACTTGAAGTACAATTTATGATAAACCTGCAAGAAAAGAAAGATCCACAAAAATGATGAGGCACTTAATTAACACTAACACAAATCACCACTATCAATCCCTAAATAAAAACAAAAGAATAAAGGCATGAAACAAACCCCCTTTTTTTAATTTAACCCACTTGACCACTTACTGGCAGCAGAACACAATTGTGCAGAATGCAGGACAAGAAAAGTAAAACCTCCATGAAAACTCATAAGCTTTCTTTGTTTCGTTAATAACAAAGTATAAAAAGGAGAGCAAAGAACTTACTCTTGTGCAACAAATGGTTAGATTAGCAGAGTTGGAGGAAGAAGTAAACGTTTTAAGTGTGAGATTAAGGAGAGCCAAAAGCAAATTGAATCAACGGCAGTTACATTATCAAATCAATCACACCAAAATTGAGCCCCACGTAAATTAAGGCGATTGTAAGGACCAGAAGTAGGTAGTCCCTACTCTACTCAAATACTTACTATATATATCTACAAAATTTACAGGTCACCAAGATAATAGTACTACTCACAGTGATATACCAAAACACTAATATTTCAAAAAAAATTGGTAATAGAATTTCTTTAAGAAGAAAAAGAGTAGAGATACTTTCACTACCAAAAAACGATTTTTAGCTCAAAAGCAGAGGAATAGAAAGGGTAGATGGTGAAGCGAGGCTCGAAAACAACAAAACTATATTATATATGATTTCTTGAGGTCTCGAAGTTGATTTGTAAACTTATACTTTACACAAATTTAAAATAATCGAGCTCTATCAAATAACAGAGAAAAATAAAAAAAGAAAAGGTAATTATGTATGTGAGGAGAGGCAGGAGCACGTGATGAGAACATGGACCCCCTCAATTCCATTTTGTTCACGATTCCAACGCTTATCTATCTATCTATCTTTTCACATATCAAGCTACTCCCTTTTCCGTATTATTGGGCTTTTCACCCTTATTTCTATTATAATTAAAAATCCAACTTTACTCTAATCAAATCAAATGTAACAAAATTTAGGAATGAATAGTCTTTCCTAATAAATGCATACTCAGTTCAGCTGGATAGCCAAACCTAACCTACTACATCCATAACTTCAGCAGTAGGTATCCATATTCTGACCCTTTATCTTCTTGGACTTCTCCCACAAAAACTAGATCTAGAAATCCATTGAAGAATCATTTTATCACTGCTTTTTCGATAGAACCAAAAATATCATATACAGTGTATTTTGTTTCAGACAATAAAAATGCTAAAACCAAAAGTTTATTGGGGTAGCCGACGTGAGACTTGAGAATATTGTGACTTTTACATAAACAAAGGAAATGATGAAAATCTGAGAATGTGTTGATGATGCACAAAATGAACATGTTCCGAGAATTAAGCATGAATACTTTACTCTTAAACTATTCATTGCCTGAGCACAACTGAAAAAATAATAATACTGTACTAGTGTATACTTGTTTTTCTTAATATTTTGCAACAATCAACGTGAGACATATATTCTACTGAACATTGCTACTTCACATCAAAGCGTCATCCATAATAATATATTCAATTAAATTTTATTAAGGGCAACTTTTACATATAACAAATAAAAAATTTATATTTATATGTTATAGCAAAGTTTGCATAATTGTGCTACGTAGCAAATATAGAAATTGTATAATTCGCTATACATATATAGTTGAAACAAATTGTATAAAACAAGAAAGAGAAAGACACTTGGATAGAAAACGGTATAAAAACGAAGTGTATAAAACGAATTATATTATTTTAAATGTATAGAACGATTATATACAATTTGAATTTGTATAAAATGAGAAAGAGAGAAAGACAAAAGAGACTTGACAAGGAATATACAATTGAATCGAATTGTATAAAACAGAAAAGAGAGAAATTAGATACAATTTGAAAATTGTATAAAACGAGAAGAGAGAAAGACAAAAAAAACTGGGCAGGGGAGTATCTTTATTGTATAATTATAAGTGTATAGGACGAAAATATATGTATATGCATGTGTATACAATTTTCTCACGCTTTATACAAACAGAAACACAATTTATACATTTCGCTTCGGTTTGTATAAGTGATAAAGGCGAGGGTGGCGAGCGAGATTTGGAGAGTGGCGAGCTAGATCTGGAAGAGAGGAGAGATGGAAACAAAAAAATATATATTTATACAATTAAAAATAATTTTATACACTTGTGTTTGTATAAAAAGTGAAGAAGCGAGCGAAAGATTAGAGGAGAGTGGCGAGCGAGATATTAGGGAGAGAGGCGCCTAACAATTTTTTGCAAACGTTTGCTATGGAGCACAATTAAATTAAACCGCAGCTATTCAATTTATTTTAGGTTATTAGTTTGATATTATATACAATTTTCCTTTAAAGAGTAGATAGTATATATTTAAATTTTATTATTATCTTGCGGAGATATAGAATGGCAAGATTTGTAAGGCCAAATTAATTTAGGTTATTTTTCTACTTTGCCGTTATTAACTGTTAATTTGTGATTCTTTTGTATTGTTTGAATTCTTATATTTACCCCTATGAGACTTACTCTTGTATATTCTTTAACTATGATATTTTATTTTATTTTTATACGAAACTCTCTTTTTGTCTGTTATTGTTTCTATTAATTAATTAACTTTCTCGGACTCTTGTGCTTTTGCTGTTGCTGAAGTTGAGGTTTCAGTCATTATGTCGGAATTTTGTTTATAAATATCTGCAATAATTTATGATAAATCATAAATATAAGGAAAAGGCTCAAATATGCCATCGAACTTTCAAAAAAGGCTCATTTATGCCATCAGTTAAAAGTTTGGCTCATCCATATGCCACTATACCGTTTAAAAAAAATGCTCATTCATGCCATTTTTTTTTTAATAACGGTGGTTTTACAAAACCACTTTTTACACGTGTCAGATTAAAATTCGTCCACGTCATTTTTTATTTATACTAGGGAAAAGGCTCAAATATGCCATCGAACTTTCAAAAAAGGCTCATTTATGCCATCCGTTAAAAGTTTGGCTCATCCATGCCACTACCGTTTAAAAAAAGGCTCATTCATGCCATTTTTTTTAACGGCGGTTTACAAAACCACTTTTTACACGTGTTAGATTAAAATTCGTCCACGTCATATTTATATTGCTAGAGGTGAGAAAACTTTCAATATTATTTTGACTAAATTTTCTTCTATAATTTTTTATTTCATTTAAAGGCACATAGTTTAGTTCTATTGGTATTGACTTATATGACATTGATTGAAGGGTAAGACGATGGATTCAAGTCCCATCGCACCAAAAGGGTAAGACATCAGGTTAAGTCCAGATGAACATAAAAACAAAATTTGACATTAATTTGAATTTTAATGCACCGTGATGATAATGTATTGTGTTCAAGTCCCATATAATAATGACCTAATGTGCCTTGTATGGATAAGGCATTGAGTTTGAGTCTCAATACACCATAGTGGTGATTAAATGATGATTGAGGAAAAATAATATATTTTTGATGAAAATTCTTGAAATTCGTCTCATGAATTTGACCCACTCCCTAAAAGGAATGTGGTAGCAGTATATGTGTAAGGCCCCGAGCTACCTCCGAGATGCGGACATGGGACCTAGGACCACAAGTGATCCCAAGTTAACACTGCTAGCATGATCCTGAGCATACTAAAGATAAGAAACTGAATGCGAAAGCTAAATCATAATTTGAAATAATAAGATGGGGTATATCCATATTCTATAAATGATATAAATGAAGTATCGATGAGTTTAACACAAAGAAGTTATTAACTCAATACTAAGATGAAACTAACTATGTCTGAAATAAGCCTCTAAACTAGACTAGAAATACTGGGACAAGCCCCAGCTAAATCTAGTAAAAACTGAAACTAAAAGACAAAATACTGAAAAGAAACTCATGACTCTTGTCCTCGGAGAATGAGGACTCACCACTGAATCTGCTGAACTAAAGATCGGAAAATCGATCTATGCGTGATCTGGATGTTGAGAACCTGAACCTACATCAAGAGAAGATATAGCGCACATATGCGTCAGTACTTGAAAGGTACTGAACACGTAGGATAGGGTAAAGTTGAAATAAAACATAATTGAACAAGCATAAAAGCAAGTACAATAATCTGAACATGATATACTAAATTCCGAGCTAACTGGGTGCAATGACCAATTTATAACATGCTGAATACTGAATATATTGATAAATGTTCAGTGTAGAGAGTCTGACTGATCACTTGGAGCTACTAATAACCAATAATAAAACCACATGATTTAAATGTGGAGTCAGATGTATACGCACCATTGAGAGGACCCAATATACTCTGCCAGAGGCATAAGGTATGTTGGCGTGATCACTAAACTGATTGCCCACAAAACGGACTTACAACCTACTTGGCTAGTAGTTCTGGGACTATTGGGTACGTTAAACCCTAGTCGAACTCGGTATTATGCTACTCCTAATGAATTCTATAAATTTACTTATTATGTCTGAATTTCTGTAAAATACTAGATAGCTCAAAACTGAACATGCAAACTGAGAATGCAATAAATAATCTGATAATTATGCATTTATAATTGAGGAATGTATATATGATGTGTTTGAAATATTTGACCTAGCATGTGTAATTCATAACTAAAGAAATACAAAGCTAGGGTTCTGAAATTTATGTGATAATCTGAGTAATAACATGATAATCTGATTTGGAACATATATTTAATAAATTCATGAAGTTCTATCAAAGTTTTAGAAACCTTAGGCCTAAGCATGATATGAGAATAAAAAATCTGACTGAAAACTAGGGATCCAATGGGTGAGAGGAACCCACTAGTGAAATCCCACGTACCTAGTGATGAAATTCACGAAAAAATACTTAAGTTTCGGAGCTGGAACTGCTGGAGGTTGTTGCGTTCTTGACCTAGGGTTCTTGAGCTTTTTCTCCTCTCTTGCTTCTAATTTTCTAGGTTTTGATTTAATGATTTGACTTAGATTTGTTTTAATTATGTTTCTAGGCTAAAACTAACTAAATATGATGATTTAGGGTCAAAACGACGTAACTTAGGATTTAAACGGAGTGGGAAAGGTCAAAAAGACCCATGGAAAAGTTGATGTCGGACCAACAACGGTCAGGACTGTGGTCCGTCCTCTGACCGACGCCTCATAGTTGGGTCCGTCGACTGGGCCTGTTCGACAGGTCTTTACTAAAATGGACATAAAATTTTACTCGGAGATTTGATTTTTGTAAGATCGGTGGATATTGAAAGCTAATTCAATTATCTATCTGTGGGTAGGTCATGTGACACCTAATTCATTTTGTGCTAAGATCTATAACCATTTGAAGTTGACCTAACTGCATTTCCCCTTAACTGTCTGCAATTTTCCACTTACGGACCGTGCTGGTCATCCGTAGCTCTTGTCAGAGAGTGGGTGAAGAGAGTATTGATCAACGGTCACGAACTACGGACCTTCGTCTGAACTACGGTCGGTAAGTTATTTGTCGTCCAAGGCTTAACTAATTTTTTTCTGGGCTGAAATTTTTTGGAGTTTCTGATCCCATCGATAGTTGTGCAGGATCGATCGTGGGTCAGGCTATGGTCCGTCGATGCCACCGTTGGTTGCACCTGCAGTTTTTTTTCTATAAAGATGGTTTTTGGTCTGTCTTGGCTACGGGGTGTTACAATATGATAAGTTTGAAATCTGCCCACCTACTCCATTCTATCATACGAATGTGGTTGCAGTGAATAATAAGTCTGAAAGATGACAAGTGATTGAATGTATGAATAAGGGCGTGGATGAACAAAATTATAATAGTCATCAATATAGCTAAATGAAGAACAATATGGGTTCTCCAAAGTGTCCTTCAAAATATGAAGGTAATTTTTATTATCAAAATGGTATGAAAGGTCATTGGGCTTGCGATCTTGTCAACCCAATAATTTGATAAGTTTTATAAATCCTCCGTCAAAACAAAAAATATAAAGTTGTGGTGCACTTTATCTTTCAAAGTGATGTTCAGGTGTTTCATGGAAATATGCTGAATTTTAAAGCCATGAAAATATGCTTATAATGCAAATTTATGAAGTACATATAAATGATCAGTCCATTCCTTGAAGAAAATGTGACTTGTGATGAGTATCGTGAATGCTCGACCATTCTATAAGAGAATCGGTTAAGATGTGATAAAATCATTATGGTTTGGATTATGCCACAACTCACCTCTATGGAAGGTTTGAGAAAGAATGATATATGTCACATCTCATCTCTACTGGAGGTTTGAGAGAAACAAATAAATTTTATTTGACATGAACGGTCAAAAGTCGTGTGCATTTATACGTCATGAGTATTATGGTATGTTTGTTATGAACTACCAAAAGGGCAAAAAGAAAGAAGTAATTCCTGCCTATAAAGGTTGTGGCCATGATCAAGAATATAAATAGTTCTTCATGTACTAACTTTATAGACTATCCACTCATTCAATGGATTTATAACACTCCCCATTGGATGTCCATAGATAGTGTGCCTCGTTAAAACCTTACTAGAAGAAATCCTGTGGGAAAAAAATTCTAGTGAAGGAAAAAAAGTACACATATCTTTTGATACACATTATTTGTTGCCTCATTAAAAACTTTACCAGGAAAACCAGTGGAACAAAACCTCGGTCAAGGAAAAAAGAGTACAATGCGTATTATATTCCCTCTGATTAAAACATCACTTAATCTCTTACGATGATGTCTCCAATCTTCATACATTGTGGTTGGTATATTCTTTTCAAAGAAAATCACACATTTCCTGAATATGGTGTGTCATTTATCTCAACCTGACGCATTCTCGACTTGCTTCATGGAGGAATTTTATTTCTGCATAACAACATTTGCTTCATTGATCGCCAGGATAATATTGTGCCTCCACATGCAAACAAATAGCTTATTCGAGATCGTGCTTATGAAGTTCATATAAATATTCTGCATCTGCCTAACCAATCAACTCTAACTTGAATTCTTAAGAATAGAATGAATTCATGTCTATGGTCCTTCAAAGATCACCTTATGGGAGTTTTGAAAAAAAAAAGATATATGTCACAACTCACCTCTACGGGAGGTTTGAGAGAAATAAAGAATTTTTAGTTGACAGGAATGACCAATGGTCGTGTACGTTTATACGTCATAATATTGGAGTACTCAATGAATATGATTTATCCATATAAAAATGCATCAAAACATATCTGTGTATGTGCACTGATAGACAAATATTTCATTTGTCAAATTATCAATCTGAAGGTCAAGACAAAATTCTGTCTTACCAAGACCTTTTCATAAAATACAAGGACAATTAGGGTCATTCTTTTGTACCCTTTTCTTCCTTGACTATTTCAATCCATATAAGGATTCTTAAAGCTTTTTATATTGAAAAAGTTTCTTTCAAATGCTTATATGCTTCAGACACCTCGATTACTTCAAGAATTTTTATATAACTTTCAGTATTGTCTAGCTAGACATGATAATTATTCATTATATGCATTCAAGTTTTTCATATGTTGCCAAATCAAAACAAACATCATTGCATCCACCATAGGAGAAAGCATCTCCAAAAATGTAAGGATTTTTGCGACAAACCTTTATGTCCCAAGGCACAAATCGTATTTGATATCTTCGATTATACTATCGCACAATAATTTATTTGTACCCTACTGATATTAAACCTTGATTTATGGACTACCAGTCCAAAGCGTCACTTTTCTAAGCGAAACAAAATATACTTGAATTATGCATTTTACTTGGCCAATCATTTATTTGTCCCACTCTATGACAGATTTGAATTCAAGATCTTCGTCATAATTTATATCATTGAGCGCTACCTTATATCAAAGATACCGTCGATATTTATTTGATATCGATTTCAACAAGACATAACTTATCGAGATCTCTTTATTTTTTTTAATTTTTCAGGTAGCTAAACCTTTTCCGAGGTTTTATGAAGTGTAACGTCAATGTGCTTTTTTATAGCACTTGTCTCATTATCATGACCATAATGATCATTTGCTCCTCTCCCTCTTCAAGAAATTTTATATTTGGAACTGATTGGTCTATTACGCTTCAGCGTATCATAGATTCTGTCCTTCAAGGGCTTCACATTGGAGCATTTGCGGCTGAATTATATCATAGGGTCAGTACATTTATCTGGCAATTGATTTGCAATATTATGCAAATGAATTATCCCTTGAACTTTCAGTTCACATATATATTTAACGAGGATCTAGATAATTCACAATTAACGTTACACATAATTTTCAGCTGTCAATCATCTCTCCCCATAATGTTAGCAAATCTAACATTCATCCCACTCTTATTTGGGAATTCATATTTGTGCGTGGTGGAACAATTAGATCATAACAGAACATTCAACCTTTTAGATGAAAATTATTTGGTTCCTGATCCTGAACCAATTTTAATAGGGAAACCCTGTTGGCTTGATGCATACATGTGTTGATACATGTTACTTATATGATACCAAATTTCATTTGAAAGTTTTGTTCTTATAGCCATGATTTAGCTATAATTGGAGGCACAATTTCTGCTAAATCAACCAGCATTATTAATATAATTTCATAGTTTGGAACTGTGCTCTTAATTTTAACAATTACAGCAAACAACCTTACAAAAACTAATTTGTACGTTGACAACAAGACACATGTGACCAGCGGATAGATGCATCGATCATATAGTTTCAAATGGTCCACATGGCAGGTGAATGGACCCATATTCACCTTTTTATATGTTTCAAAAATTTCAGGGAATTACAATCCCAACCTTAGCTGGTACAACAAAAAACATGTGACCAGCGGATACAGTGAATTCTCAATTACATTTGCATCACATTTTAATCAGAATGGTCAACCGATCATGCCGACTGATCTTTATATCAGTATACTTATGGTTTACTTTTGCATGTGATTCCATCAGCATGCCAATGTTTGTGTGCAACAAACAAGAGGAAAAAATGGGTTATATTTATAACCCCCTTCGGTTGTAGTAATTTAAAGATATTAAATCTTTTCATAATTTACAGTCTCAATATTTCTTTTCAATTCATCCGAAACTTAAAAAGTTTCTTTTGAGACTTACTACAACCCCAATATCATTCCCCTGGTAATAACACAACTCGTTAAAGATTGCTATTAAATTTGTGTACTATCACATATTACATGACACCATCCCTATGGTGAGCATCTCCGTCAAGGAGGAAATTATATTATTATTGTCATGGTCAAAACATTACGAGCAAGACATGTTTCTTGCTTTACTTTTGTTGTACCATAGGTACACAACCAATGACAAAGTTGTATTGTCACATAATAATTGCCACAACCTTTATAGACAAGAATTATTTTCTTTCTTTACTCTTTTGGTAGTTCACAATAAACATACCACAATATTTATGACGCATAAACGTACACGACCATTGGCCATTCCTGTCAACTAAAATTATTTATTTCTCTCAAACCTCCCGTAGAGATGAGTTGTGGCATATATATATTCTTTTCAAACCTCTCATTGTGGCATATATTCAACCTATAATGATTTATCACATCTTGACCCATTCTCTTATAGAATGGTCGAGCATTCATGATACTCTTCATAAATAACATTCTCTTCAAGGAATGGACTAATCATTTATATGTACTTCATATATTTGCACTATAAGTACATTTTTATGGTTCTAAAATTCGTCATATTTCATGGCACACCTCAATATCACTTTGAAAGATCAAGTGTTCTATCACTTTATCTTCTTGTATCTTGATGGAGGATTTATAAACTTGTCAATATTATGGGTTGACAACATTCACAAGTCCAATGACATTTCATACCATTTTGATAATAAAAATTGCCTTCACATTTTGAAGGATTATTTGAAGAACCCATAGTGTTCTTTCTTTTATAATTGCCACAACGATGACTATTATAATACTGTCATTTCATGCCCTTTTTCATACCTTTAATCATATATCATCTTTCAGACTAATTATTTACTGTTACCACATTCATACGATAAAATGAAGCAAGTACATCATATTTCAAAGTTATCATATGTTGCTACCACATTCTTTTCAAGGAATGGAGCAAATTCAATAGGACAAATTTCAATGCTTTTCATCAAAGTCTTAGTCATCATATATCATCACTATGGTGCATTTACTCAAACTCAATGTCTTATCCATATAAGGCATGTTAGGGCAAATTCTATGGGACTTGAAATCAATCTTTATTATCATGGTGCATCAAAAATCAAATTGATATCTTACCCCCTTGGTGCGATAGAACTTGAATCTATCGTCTTATACTCAAATATTTTTCATTATGTGCATCCGGAATTTAACCAGATGTCTTACCCTTTTGGTGCGAAGGGACTTGAATCCATCGTCTTACCCTTCAATCAATGTCATATAAGTCAATACCAATCGAACTCAACCATGAGCCTTTTAATGAAATCAAGAATTATAGAAGTAAATTTAGTCAACGTAAGGTTGAGAGTTTTCTCACCTCTAGCAATTATAAATATTTATAAGTTCGTCATAATTAACACTTAGAAAATCAACATGAAAATTTACTTCTCTATCCTTCAGTTCTTTTCTGAAACGAAGAACAGTTAGTATAATCATAAACCAATGTATAAAATTGTTAAAGTAAAACAAACCAATATGTTTTACCTTTTCATATATCACATATATATTAAATAATTAATTAGTATAAGAGAAATATTTAAAAATATAAATATGTAACAAGATAAAACAAATAAGACCTGTTCGTGCTCACAAGTGTTTCAACTATAATATTTTTGCGAAGTGCTACATCCTTTAGAGCATACTCGTGCTGATAACGTGTTATAAGTCTAAACTCAGAATAATATAAAGAAAGAAGATAGGAGAAGTAGATATAGGAGAAAACTTTCTTCTTATTCAAGTGTGTTCTACAAAAAGTAAATGATATCTCTATTTATAGAGTAGATATATCACCAAAAGGCATCTTTCATAAATATCCAATTAGTAGATACATAGTTATCCACCAAATTTTATATCACCTTGGAATTATACATACATGAATTCATTATAATTCTTAAAGTAATCAAATGGACAATCCACAATTCAATGGATTTATAATAATTTGCTGTAAAATGGTTGATTTCAAAATATTAATAATAAGAACATAAAAATATCGAAAAGAAGATGAAAAAAGTAAATGTAAACATAATAAATATGGGTCCATGTTAATTGTCATAATATCAATGAGACGACGAGATATAGAATCAAGGAAGAAATAATACTATAATTACTTAAAAACTTGTATCCTTTTTTCTCAAATTAATTAATCATACATAAAATTTTTTAAGCAAAATAAATAAAATAAACATATGATACTACATGTAATTTAAGTAATATGAATTCAAGTGAATTCGAGAAAAATATTATTAAGAATGTGAAATACTAAGTAATAATGTTTGTTGGTTCATATGTCTAAAATTCAAAATCAGGTGACCAAGTAACATTCATGCACCCCCTCGTTACATCTCGACAAAATTTGTCGAGCCTATTTTTACATTATTCTTACTCCCAAATTGATAAATTTATTTTACGTTTTATATAGTGGAATTAATTTTGTTTATTTCCGTTAATTGATGAAACTAAAATTAGAATAGAATTGTCTAAAAAACAAGTAATAGTTTCTTTGATAAAGTATTTAATAAGCCAAAAATGCTTATTTTGTTATAAAATAATATATTTAGGATGTCCATTACACCAAAAGATTATGATATTACTTCCCTTCATTATGAAGATAATCCACTACATTAAGAAGTTTTTACATTACTTTCCTCAATTATAAAGATAAATCTTTATGATAATTATTCTTATAACCTTTCACCTCCATAACCTCCTTCTTTATATTCATGTTTAATGTCATTTTATGACTAATCTTTTGTGTGCCTCTATGTTACACTATAAAAAGAGACATAAGAATTCACATGTAGTTAATTGAAGATTGGATAAATACTTTGAAGAATAAGTAATGCTCTCATCTTTTGTCTCCCTATTTCTATGCTTTATCTTTTATATTCCTTGTCTTATTTTGCTTTAGTTTTACAATATGTTATCAGGATCAGTTGCTCACTCCGTCAAGAATTATGATAGGTATTTCTTGGTTTTTTATTAATTATCCTAGTAATCTTTCATGCAAGATATACTTCATATTCTATATGTTATTTGTACTTAAAAAATTTGTTTTGTCGTTATTTGAAAGTGGTGAGTTAATTATGATAATCTTCATAACAATATTGAGAGGGACTATTAAAATGTTTTAATTTATTTTAAATTGGACTTTTATATGGTTTCAACATGTTGTTCCAATTAATAGTTTTGTTCATTTTTATTCATTTTAAGTCAAATTCAGATTATATTTATGTTATTTAATATTTATTTATTTTTGATAATGTATTTGGTTAATGAGATATTGGTTGAGGGTAAGACGGTGAATTCAAGTTTCACTGCACCAAGTGGGTAAGATATCGAGTAAAGTCTCGATGCACGAAGATAATAAGAAGTTGGGTTCAAGTCCCATCGGTTTATGACCAAATATGTCTTTATATGGGTAAGACAACGGGTTTAAGTACTAATGCACTATAATGATGATATGATGATGACTAACACAAAGTTGTATACTTTTGACTGAATGCATGTCATGAAATTTACCCAATTAATTTGTTATATTTTCTTATGTGAATGTGATAGCAGTGTATAATATGTCTGAAAAATGACAAGTGATTGAATATATGAATATGGATGTGGTAAAATGTTAATGGTTATCATTGTGGTAATGAAAAGGAAGAACATTATGGATTCTTAAGATGGTCCTTCAAATGTTAAGGTAACTTTTATCCATCAAAGTGGTATGAGAAGTTATTGGGCACATTGTTGTTGGTGCAACCCAAATTTGAAATTTTTTGTAAATCCTCCATCAAATAAAAGAATACAGAGTGATATTACATTTAGTAAGTTTGATCTCTTAAAGTGATGTTGAGGTGAGTCACATAAATTTGATAAAGGTGAAAATATGACAAGGAGTTACTAATAAAAACTTATGGAGCATGTTCAAATGGTTATGGTCCATTTCTCAAAAAAAAAAATGTGACTTGTGTTCTTATAGATAAGAACATGTCTATGAATTGTTGGATAAATGTCACATCTCACCCCTACGGGAGGTTTGAGATATTGAAAAGAAATATTTTGACATAAATGATCATTTAGTCATATATTTTAAGTACTACACAAATATAGTGATATGTTAAATTATGAACTATTGACAAAAAAAAATAGTTCTTTCATATAAAGGTTGTGACTATGACAAAAAAAAAAAAAATCATTGATATCAAGAAATAAGTCTTGCATGTGATAATTTAACCATGAAAATAATAATAATAATAATAATAATTTTCTTCTTGAGGGAGATGGTCACCATAATAATGACGTTGTGAAATTTGTGTCAGTACACAAAATTAGTTGAGAATTCCGAAAGGACTAACTTGTTACTATCTTGAGTGATGGAAATGTTCATAATATTGAGGTTGTAGTGAGTCTAAAAGAAACTTCTAAGTTTCAGAAAAATCGAAAAGAAAAATATTATATTGAGACTATAAATTATGGGAAGATTTAATATCTTCAAATTACTACAACAAAAGTGATTTGTAAATATTTATGTATATGATTACCCATTTTTCCTTCTTGTTTGTTGTATACAAACATGGGCATGATGATGGAATCACATGCAAAAAAACTAAGGGTGAGATTGTATCCACTGAAATTATTTGAAACATATAAAAAGCTGAATTGAGCCCGTTCACCTGCCATGTGGACCGTTTACTATTATGTAGATGCATTTATGTTATGGTCACATGTGCATTTGTATCAACTTACAAATTAGTTTTTGTAAGGTCAGTTTCTCGAATTATTAAATTAAGAGCACAGTTTCAAACTATAAAGTCCTGTTGATAATGTTGGTTGGTTTAGTAGAAAATTGTATGCCCCCAATTATAGCTAGAATATGAGAACAAATCTCTCTAATAAAATTTTGTATGAGATGAGTTTACTTAACATGTATGCAAACAAGCCAACAAGCTTCTCCCAACACAATTGGCTCAGGGTTAGGAACCAAATAGTTTCCATCTAAAAATTTGATGTGCGCACATATGATTTTATTACTTCGCCACGCACCAAGATGAATCCCCAAATAAGGTTGAGGATGAATGTTAGATTTCCTAACATTAGGGGGAGATATGTGTAGAAGCTGTAAATTATGTGTGGGGTGAATTATCTAGATCCTCGTTTAAAAAATATGTGAACTTGAAGTTCAAGAGATAATTAATTTCCAAAATGTTGAAAGTAATTTGTCAGATGTATTTGCTGACTCAATATTTTAATTAAGCTGCAAATACTCCAATAAATAGTCCATGAAGGACATAGTCTATGGTATGCCATCGGTTTCAAATGTGAAACTCATTGAGAAAGGAGAGGAGCAAATAATCAAAATGGTCATTGCTAATGAGGCAAGTTCTTTTAAAGAGTACTATGAAATAATATTTCATAAACCTTGGCAAAGGTTTAGGTACCTAAAAATGATGAAAAATGAAGAGATCTCGACAAGTTATGTCATGCTGGAATCTATATCAAAATGACCGTCGACGGTATATTTGATACGAAGTAGCACTCAACGCTATAAAAGGTTACGAGAATCTTAAATTCAAATTTATCATATAGTGTGGACATATAAATGAATAGCCAAATAAAATGAACTATTAAAGTATATTTTTTTTTCACTTAGAAAAGTGACATTTTTAACTTATAGTTGATAGATCAAAAAATATATGTCAGTGGGGTACAAATGAATCATTGTGCGAAAGTATAACTGTAAGATATAAAGTACGGTTAGTGCCTCGGGGCATAAAGAGTTTTCGTAAAAATCCTGGCATTATTAAATAGAGATATATTCTCTAGTGTTGGATGCAGTAAGACTTGTTTCAGTCTGGAAATAGATGGAAAACTTGAATATGCATAATGATGATTGACGTATAAAAAGACGAATTATACGATGTAGGTTTTATTAAAATCCTTGAAGATTTAAAAGGTTTTAAAGCAATTCCATTGAGTACCCAATGGTTTTGAAGTTGCTTAACACAAAGAAGAGTATTTCCGACCTCATGAAAATATTTAAAATGTCATGTATTAGTGCAATTGGTGCACTTACAGATTGTTGGTTATGCAAATGCTAGAAGATATGTGATTTTCTTGAGAAAAAAAGAGGAGCTTCCATAAAATTGATCAATCTCTCATAAGTCAGAAATGATTTGATTATGTAGATTCTAAATATTGATTTGATCTACATAAAGTTCGATCGCAAATGAGCTATATGCTTACATATGGAGGCACAACAATATCGTGGCATTCAACAAAAAATGGTAACCACTTCTTCAAATCATGCAAAAATAATACGGATCTATGAAGTAAGTTGGGTGTGTTTGGCCGGAATCATGATCTATCATATTCAAAAAATATGTGATTTTCCAGCCACCATATACGACAATAATATATAGCTCAATTGAAGGGAGGTTACAATCAAAAAAGATTGGACAAAGTATAGTTCACCAAAAGTCTTTCACACATGATCTTCAACAAAATGGTGAGATAGATGTTCAAAGGCTCATTCAAGTGATAATCTTGTAAACTTATTCACTAAAGATTGCCAACATCAATATTTGAGAAGTGTGATACAAGATTGAAATGCATTGTTTTCGAGATATCAAGTGAAGTTTTTATCAGGAGAGAAAAATACGCGTTGTACTCGTTTTGTTAACCATGATTTTGTCCCAATTGGATTTTCTTGGTAAAATTTTTAACGAGCCAACATTCAAAGCGTATTAAAAGATATGTGTACTCTTTTTCCTTCACTAGGATTTTTCCCACATGATTTTTTTTCTAGTAAGATTTTAACGGAACATATTATCTATGGACATCCAAGGGGGAGTATTATAAAATAATATATTGTGGATGTCCACTAAATCAAAAGGTTACTACATTACTTCCCTCCATTAGGAAGATAATCCACTACATCAAGAAGTTACTACATTACTTCCCTCCATTATAAAGATAACCTCCACCTTTATGATAATTATTCTTGTAACCTTTCACCTCCATAACCTCCTTCTTTATATTTTCATTTTTATGTCATGTTTATGACTAACGTTTTGTATGCATTTATGTTACACTATAAATAGAGGCATAAGAGTTCACATTGTAGTGAATTAAAGATAGGACTAATACTTTGAAGAATAAGAAATGTCGCATCTTTTGTCTACATATTTCTATTGTTTTATCTTTTATATTCTTTGTCTTATTTTACTTTAGTTTTACAATATATTTAGATATTTAAGGTGTTTAGTGAAGCTTAAGAAAATATTTTTCTCCTTCACACATTTAAGTCTTTAAGATAATGACCAAATACACATTACTATTTAATACTTACAAATTACAAGCATATTTTTAAAGTAATTAACCAAATACAAACTCGAAATGAAACGTATAGCTTTCAAGGCATAGTGGTAGTGTGTGATAAAAGTTTGGCAAGATTTGAAAAAGGAAATGTTTATCTCTTTAACAAACAAAAGTGAGCTCCACATAATTATGAACATTGTGTATTAATTAATTAATTAAAGAAAAGGCCAGAGCTTGATTGGCGGTAGGCATGAAATAAATTGGGGTCCAATTTTTACCTAACTTTTTAATTTCCTCAAAAGTTGAAAAGGGAGCTTTCACTAATAGAATGAAATAAATATACTTACTAGAATTGATGTTAGCACACTAAGCAAAAATGGCTACGAATAATGGTGAGAAGTGGATAGATAGTGAGGTTTCTTAAAACAATAGGATACAAAAATAATGATGGTGGTTGTATCACTATTAAGATATGATCTAAATTTTGCCATGTAAAAGATTTGTGATGATCAAGTGTTTCTTGAAGCCAAAGTAAATTTTGTGAAGCCATATAGTTCTAGCTTGAAGTCAAATCATATTGGGGGAAAATAATAACATATGTGATGGAGTTAGATGTAGATGCAGTGATGAATTACACGACCTAGAATTATACTACTCAACTTATTTTTACCTAAATAAACTAAGTGTTTAACGTGTTTGAACAAAAGAGGTAAAGATAGTGAAGTAAAATATAGTGTTTTATATGAAAATATTCGAATCAAAAGGTATAAAAATTATGACCTGTTTCACAACCAGATTTACTTGTGTTAGTGAAAAATTTAAATTATCATATATTACTAAAAGCATGAAAAAAAAATTAAAAGTTACATTACGATTTTACCTTTTTATAAATTAAATTGTTATAAGTTTAATTACAATGTTAATGACTTTTAGACTTCTTGAGATTAATTTCTAATTCAATATCTAATTTATTCATATATATCACCTATAACCTATATGTATATAACAATTATAATTTTTTCCTATTCTCGTAACTTTTTCCTTAACTCTCATAAAAAATATAATTTGTGTGGATAAAGTATTATCCTTCGTGATAAACAAAGAAATTTAATAATTTAAAGGGTGTAAATCTGCAAAATGGAGACACACATTGATAATGTCCTTTTGATTATTATTATATAATGATTCTAGGTTCACAAGTTTAAATTCATTGATGCTTACTAACGTGGTAAGAACTTTACTGTCACGACCCAAATTCGAGCCGCGACTGGCACCCACACTTACCCTCCTATGTGAGCGAACCAACCAATACAAAACCCAACATTTCAATATAATATCAAGATTCATGCGGAAGACTTAAACTTAATAATAAAAATCAATTAATAAACTTCTAAAATTTATAACTCATTATCCCCAAAATCTGGAAGTCATCATCACAAGAACATCTATGATCAAATTACTAAACTAAGAGTATTCTAAGAAGCTAAAATAAATCAAAAGCTAGTCCATGCCGGAACTTCAAGGCATCAAGACATGAAGAAGAAGATCCAGTCCAAGCTAGAAGCATTAGCTCACCCTGAAATCCGGTGTATTGAAGACTGGCTAGAATTACTGTTGTGTTGAAGACGACGGCGCGTTTGCTGCACTCCACAAATAACAAAGAAAGAAACATACAAGTAGGGGTCAGTACAAAACACGAGTACTGATTAGATATCATCGGCCAACTCAAAATAGAAAACAGTATATATCAGTTAATATCATAAATCCACTACACTACTCAACATGTAGCAACAACAAGTACTATAATCATCAATAAGTACCACCAAGTTCATCCATGAGGACTCAAGCCTCAATACCATACTCATTTGGGAATTAGGTTCATTACATTGAGTATTTTAACATCTTTCAAGATTCATTATCTTTATTCCTCTAGTGTCGGTACGTGACACTCCGATCCATATTCTATCCTGGTGTCGGAACGTGACACTCCGATCTATATTCTATCCTGGTACCGGAACGTGGCACTCCGATCCTCATTCTATCCTGGTACCGGAACGTGGCACCCGATCCATATACTATCCTGGTGTCGGAACGTGACACTCCGATCTATATTCTATCCTGGTGTCGGAACGTGACACTCCGATCCTCATTCTATCCTGGTACCGGAACGTGGCACCCGATCGATATACTATCCTGGTGTCGGAACGTGACACTCCGATCCTCATTCTATCCTGGTATCGGAACGTGGCACCCGATCCTCTATTTCTATCCTGGTACCGGAACGTGGCACCCAATCCCCTAATTCATCAAGCCTTCTTTTATACCAAGGCATCATCAATCTCATTATGTAATTTATCAAGCCTTCTTTTATACCAAGGCATCATCATTAACAAAGTGAATTAGGGTTTCTTTCAGGATTTTGGATTCAATAACTTCATCATGCTTAGTTTATCACAATTATGTAATCATATTCATGCAAGCATACAATTAAGCATATAGAAGGGTTTACAATACTACCAATACATATCATTCGCTATTAAGAGTTTACTACGAATAGCATAAAAACCATAACCTACCTCCACGAAGATTAGTGATCAAGCAAGCAAATTTCCAAGCTTTGTGTTTTCCTCTTCGTTTCTCCTCTCTCGATCGATCCTCTGAAAAGATTTATTTCTTCATTTTATTTTCAATAGTAATCTTGTACTTTTGTTATAACTAGTTCCCGACACGTGCTTTGCACGTGAGTCCCACGAATATATATATATATATATATATATATATATATATATATATATATATATATTGACTAATATTAAAAGAATATGTAATCTAATGTTCAACTAATAAGAACTCTCTTTTTGACCAACTCTTACACTATATATTTTTCTTTGCATGTTGTGTGTCCCAAACCAAATGAAGACCACCACTATTAATATTAGAAGAAATCTCCTAACAATGAATAGGAAGATAATGGTGTAGTAAATAGTAAAGATAAATAGCTTAGAGGTTACATATATTACATAAATTACAAAGAATAATGGAGGAATAAAGAATAAAATAATGAAGAATGAATGTGAAAAAGTAATAACCATTTCCTATTCTGCCAGAAACCACAAAGTGATCAACAATACCTCAATGTTCTGATTAGCATTCATCTAATCTAGAATAGCCATAAAGACTAACGGATATTAGATGAAATTTCACAGTAAGAGTGATGTTTGTAACTCCTAAAATGCATGCAGCATGCTCACCTCACATAGTAAGGATAGATACTGCCAAACGGACAAAGGTGCAAATTAATATATTCTTCTCGTTTCATAAAGAATGACCTGATTTGATTTGATATAGAATTTAAGAGTATAAAAAAGACTTTTGAATCTTGTGGTCCTAAATTAAAGTTAGTTAAATGTACAAAATTGTTCTTTGATCTTGTGGCCTTAAACATGCCATGTGGAAAGATAAAATTGAAATATTACCAAAAAAAAGAGGTTACTCTTTTTTAAACAGACTAAAAAGAAAAAAAGATCATTTTTTTTAAACAGAGAGAGTAGTAAAATATTAAAATACTAACAATCCAATAACTCCCAATTTCACTAAATACCAACGAGTTTTACCGTAAATTAGATTACAAAACTATGTAATCTAAGTAATAATCAAATAATTCATACACTAGCACATACCTTCAAGGTGTGTGTTCCTAAGTTTTTGAGTTGTCCACAACTTGAAGACTGTAATCCTAATTTAGTTTATAACTCACTGAACTAACGATACATCCAAACACAAAGAAAAATTTCTTAGAACTTAAACGTTGTACCCAATTTTTCAAAGGGTAACTTAATTAAGAGTTTAGCAATACCTCAGAAACGTCAATATGTCAATTGTCTTTTTTCTCTTTTAAGTGCGCTCGTATTCTAGACGATTTCACCTTTATTTATGCTCGAATCTTGTAGCGTTTTTTGTTGGGTATATAGTAAGAATTAATGGGAAATGAAGGGAAGATGCAAAGAGAAATATGAAAGGTTCTCTTATGATTTAGTACGAAAAAACATTTCTCCCCCATTGGTGGTGGAAAGAAAAGTTAGAGTGCTTAAATGGAGAAACATTTCTACTTGTTAAAAGGGTTGGAAAGAGGGACCTCCTCACGTCTTCATTGTTATCGCTCCATTGCTACACTCTGACTTTGAAAATGATCGAAAAATTATTTTTTGGACAAAATTTATTTTAAATATTTAATTAATTATTTTTTCAAATTAAATTAAATTAAATAATGGCCAAACCAAGTTTAATTATTTAATTAATTAGCCGCAGTGATCCAACCCAACTCGGATCCGCACGAACCGTGTTCTAAAACGTCTTTTTTATTTTATTTGAACTCTCCACCTTTGAAAATAACTGTTTGAAAAAGTTGAAACTTTCACGAACTCTAGAAGGTTTATCATGTTATTTCATAAAGGTTGCAAGCTTTTGGAAACAATGCTTCTTGGCTATAAATATTTGTGATTCTTTAGACTTTTACGGAATTTTTGAACTTCTTTTTTTTCATAATTAAATATCAGTGTATTTTACTGTCGTTGAGTGACTCACTAGTCATTATTTGGGTATCAATATATGGTGAAAAGAATAATTCTATCGTGAGAAAATATATTAAATAAACCTCATATATTAGAGAGGAATAATTTTCTTAATGGGACACTGTACATTCTGTGAGCTCAATTTTCTTTCCTTTGTGTTTCATATGATTGTTATTGATTCTGGTATGTTTTACAATTATTAATTTTTTAGAAGAAGTTTTCAAATATGAATTGAGTAAGAGTAAAGGGAACTAAGTGTTCTCAAAGGTATCATAAATTAGTGATATGTGTAAAGGTGAATTCTTTAGTGTGAGAATAATTTGGATATGAATTAAGGTCACTAGAATCGGCCCCTAGCACAAAGTAGAGTTGAAAGTTTCCTTATCAATTAAGTTTCGATGTAAGATTCTACGTGGGTCAACTTTAAATGACCATACCTCTTGGAATAAAAGAGTTATGAGACCCATAAAGCTATAAAATTAAAGGTATCTGAATCTACTTTCCAACGGCACCAATTTTAGTAACTGATACAATGCAATGACGAATTAGCTATTAGGAAAACATAAAAAAATGTCCTTTTCGTCCTTTTACCTCCAAGATAACCCTAAATGAATTTCTTTACTAATTAAAGACCCAAAACTATCAAATTTTCATCTCTTAATCCACCAGTCTTTTCTCTCTCAAACCCTAAGAAAGACAAAACCTTAAATAAAAATCAAACTAGAAGACTCTATTCAAAATTCTTTTAATCTTGTTCAAGATTCTTCTTCAAGGTAATTTCATTCTTTCCAACTCAAAGTCCTCTATACAATTATGAATCACTAATGAAAATCATAATTCTTGGTCATAGAAATTTCAAGAAATTAATTCAAGAATCTCAAGAAAGGTTTTGTGATTGTTTACCTTCAAGCTAGTGTTTTAAGACTTCTAATGAACTTCTTCATCAAATTCATCAAGATTCATCAAAGATTCTTTTAGAACCTTGTTTTCCAAATATATAAGGCTATCATAGCTTTTAACTAGTTCGTCATCACGTCTACATCTACTTTCAAATCAGTAATGGAGAAATCTAGAACTCTACCCCTACATTTGAGTATTCTTGGGATAAGTTGATTTTGAGTTCTTGAATTTCGGGGTCTTTTGAAATCCCATTCCTAAATATTTAGATTCTATATTTTTATTGAGATCCTTGTGTTGATTTGTTCATATCTATAATTCATCATAAACCATATTTTGAGTTATAAATCTTGAGAAATTTTTCAAAGGCAACACTTGAGTTTTTTGAGGAAGTAAAGATGAGTTTTGAGAAAGAGTTGTATTCATGAGTTCTTATATGGTTATTGAGGTCCTCAAGTTAAATCGTTCATGTTCATGATTCCGTATGAACCCTATGAATTGAGTCATAAGTTTTGAGAGTCTTTGAAAGTCAATCATTGTGTATCAAATTGAGTTTTGAGAAAGTTTAAAAGTTCTATTTCTTATAAGCTTAAGAGTTTTAATGTTATTTTATTCACAGATATATACGATGTTAATTATTGGACTTGAAAGATAAGTTCATAGTACATGTTCTCAAGAAGGTAAACACGTCTATGTTTTGAAGTCAAGTGATGTAGGAAGTCCTGACAATATCATCTTATACCCCTGACAAGGTATGGTATGGGCTCTTGCAATGCCCGATGGGACGTAGTATCATTGCTAGACTCATAGTAATGGTTGCCGATTAGAGAAACTCCTCACAAGTAAAGTATATTATTTTCATGTTGCTTTCATTGTATATTCTATTTTAAAGTTTAGATGGTTTTCACTTCATATTCATGTATTGATTTATTTGAGTTTCTTTCAACCATTCACTTCAGTTATTTGTTTACTCAAATATATCACATACTCGTATTTTTGATGTACTGATGTCATTCGATCTGCATCATTTTATGATGCAAATATAGGTGTTCATGATTATCAATAGGCGCTTCGTTGAGATCACTCTACACTCTAGTTAGCTTTGATGAGACTCTTTGTATTCGAGAAGACTTTACAATTACTTTCCACTTAGTAGTTTTGAGGTGTCGTGGGTCTTGTCCCGACATTCTATCTTATAGTAAAGGCTTCATAGATAGACTGTTTTGGAGATTTTTTTTAGTTTTCAGATATTTTATTTAAACTTATGTGTCATATTTAGCAAAAATTTGAGATTCAATAAACTAATTTTAGATATTTCGTTCAATTTGATACTTATGCTCTAGTTAGTCTTACTCTTGTAGTCAGTCAGGATAAGGATTCTCTTGGGGACCAACAATGGTTCTTGAGCGTCGGTCACGTCTAGGGTGTAGGCTCGGGTCGTGATAATCAGTTATTATGTTGAGTTCAATAATGAAAAGTTATTTTTAAAGCTTTAAATGATTTAACTCTTTTATTTCTTTACATTCAGCTTAAGTACAGTGTTATCTATTGTAGTTCTTTCTTTCAGTTATTTGTTATAAAACTATATTACATACCTATACATTCAATTTATTAATGTCATCCAACATGTATCTTTTAATGATGCAGATATAGGTTCTTATGATCCTCCACAAGAGCCCATTGAGATCATTTTATCTGCTCGTCAGCTTTTGATAAAAAAAAACTCCTTGCTTCTGGAGGACTATAATTTTATGAGTTGTTAGTAGTAGTTTGTTTGAGGAGTCAGATTCTTGTCTCAATATTCATCTTTGTATAATAGAGAGTTTATAGATAGACAGTTTCATAATATTTTTATTTAAACTTATTCATATTCAGTATATTCAACAAAGTTTTGAGATTCAGTAAACTGTTTTTAAATGTTTCTTTTAATTTGATGCTTAAGTATGCTTGAGTTATTCCACCGCTTGTAGTCAACCAGAATGAGGGTTTGCTTGGGGGACAATAATGGTTCTCGAGTGTAGATCACGTTCACTGTGTAGGCTCGAGCTTGTGAAAAAATTTCACTCTCTTTGAGAAAGTGAGAAGCCACAAATGTTAATCCTTTTCTATTAAACAAGAATATTTTCTATTTTTTTTAGAAAAGGCACAAGTTGTGCCTATGACTATATTCGAAATCCCAGGGCCACCTAACCTTAATTGGGGTCTCATTATCCGCCTAAACACATATTTATGTATTTTTTTTTTGTGTTAACGTTAATAGATAGTATGCTCACTTTCAAATGCAAGTGAGGTAAAAAAGGAAAAACAAATATGATCTATATTGGACACATGTGCTCTATTAATTGGACATCTTAGAATTGGTTAATACACATAATTATTAACATTAAAATTTGTATATACTCAATTATTATTATTTTTTAAAATCTTTGTAACATATTTACTTCTCTCCTCACTTTATAAAGTTTTTATTTGCTTTATTTTCTTATCTTTTCAATTTTAATTTAGAAAGATTATCCGCGTTTTTTTTTTTTTTTGAAAAATGCGTCTTTTAACTGTAATGTTTTAAATTATATTTGTTCATTTGATATTCTTCACTTTTTGGATATTTTTTCAAAATTATCTTATTTTATATACAACACATTTTGAAATTAAATTTAATAGCAAATCAAAAGGATAGACACATAAAAAATCAATAGAATGAATGGAGGTAAAATATCAAGAAAAAAAAATTAGGGTAAATCACATAAATATACTATATTAAAAAAAATATTTACCATATATGACAATAAGATTTTTCTAACTAAAAAGTATAACATTTTTTAGGATTGAATAATTGTACTGCTTCACTTCTTTTGACCTTTTCTCTTTCTCGTCGTCTTCTTTTTATTTTCTTGTTCGTCTCTTTCTGTTATTCTTTCTCTTCCCCCCTCTTTTTTTAATGCTTCTTCTTCTTTTAAAATTTTCATTTAAATAATTATTCTCAAATAATTTTTTTGTCCCTATTTCACTATTTTTATCCAAAAACATAACGAGAATAGAAATAGAAATAGAAAAATAAAAAATTTGTACAATATTATGTTCTCAAACAAAATTTTCAAATCTCTAATATTACAGCGGCAAGAATTCACCATTGATAGTCATTATAAAGTTTCAAATTTTGATTTCATCGTATGAATCTTACGAACTCATGATTAGTTTGGATAGATTGATCCTACAAATAATTGAAAATGGAGTTTGAAGTTTATATCTCAATTTTAAGAAGGTTTGGTTAAGTTTATAATTAATTATAGGAGAAATATAAGATTGAAACTCGAAAATGGTAAAGTTTATGGAACTATATCGCAATTGTATTGAAGTTAAATTAGATATGTTTTATAATTGTATTAAAATCATGAACAATACATTTATAATATATATTGCAAACTTTACTCTCTTCTTAGTTATACCAGTCAAATGATTTAGGTAAAACACGTAATAATACATTTATAATACATGCACACTACATTTTTAATACATATGCAAACATCTCTCATGTTCTTAGTGATAATAAAAATTTCATAAGACACATATAATACATGTTTTATTCATTAATAATATAAGTTTAATTCATTATAGAGATTATTGTCTTGGGTTTCGTTATTTTCATTTTTCATTTATTTTTAATTTTCTCTTCTAATTCAACTTTAATATTGTGTATACATTTTTAATGCAAATTTAATTCATTTTGTAGTTTATTATTTGTTACTATTGGATAACTTGCTCAAGTCATTATTGAAATAAGTTTAATTCACTATGTACATCATTGACTAGTCTTTCATTAGTTAAATTTCCTATTCATGTTTAATTATCTCTCCTTATTCAACTTGATATTTGTGTAATTTACTTTTAATACAAGTTAATTCATTTTGGAGTTTATTGGTTGATTTGCTCCGATTAAATTACCTGATTATTTTATTATTGATATAAGTTTTATTTAGTTTACAAATCATATAATACTCTTTACTTTGCTACATTTTGCATTCATGTTTAATTCGCTTCTTATTCAACTTTAATATGTGTGTAATACATTTTTAATTCAAATTTAATTCATTCAGCAGTTTATTATGTTTCTTCATTTGTTATGATTAGATTACTTGTTTGCTATTTCGTTTGCGATTAGTTTGGATAGATTGTTCCTACAAATAATTGAAAATATCTTTTGGAGTTTATATCTCAATTTAAAAAAGGTTTGGCTAAGTTTAGAATTGATTTTAGGAGAAATGCTACGTTGAAGCTCAAAAATGATGAAGTTTGTGGAACTATATCGGGTTTGTATTAAAGTCGTATTAGATATGTTTTATAATTATATTAAAATTGTATTAAAATCATGACCAATACATCCTACATTTATAATACATATTGCAAATTTCACTACCTTTTAATGTATCAACAAAAATAATTTAGATAACACACTTATAACATATGCACAATACATTTTTAATAAATATTACGAACATCACTTACGTTCTTAGTGATACAAACTCAAAGTAGTTTATAAGATACATATAATACATTATTATTCATGAATAATACAAATTTTTATTCGGTTTATTGATTGATGTGTTTTCTTTTGTTAGTTATGTTTTTCATTCATTTTTAATTTTCTCTTCTAATTCAACTTTAATATCGTGTAATACAATTTTAAAGCAAATTTAATTTATTTATTTGTTTTAATATTTGTGTAATACAATTTTAATTTATTTTGCAACTTATTGATTGATTTGTTATGATTGAATTACTTGTGAAATTCATTATTAATACAAATTCATTCAGTTTAGAGATCATAGAATGCTCTTCGTTTGCTACATTTTGCATTCATATTTAATTGTATTCTAATTCAACTTTAATATTTGTGAAATTCATTTTTAATGTAAGTTTAATTCATTTTCTAATTTATTAAATCTATTCATTCGTTACAATTAGATTACTTACCTAATTAATTAATTTTTATTCAATTTTTTTTAGTTTAAGAATCATTAACTACATAATGAAAGAAAATAGAGAAAAAAACGAAAAAAAAAAACAGAGAAAGAGACAAAAAGAACAAGAAAAAAAAGCTACACAGAAAAGAAAGAAAAACAGAAGAGAAAGAGCAAAAGGGAGAAAGAGAGGTAAAAGGGAAAAAAAAGAAGCAAGAGAGATAAGGGAAAATGAGGTGAGAGAGAAAGACAAATTTAATGAACTATATAATATTGCTATATATTGCTATAAATGGTCAAAAAATATATTTAAAATAAGTAATTATTTTTTAAAAGAAATCCACTTAAGCAATTAATTTGAAAAATTACGTTATGTTTGAGAAAATCTTAAATACAAGGAAATAAAAATTTAAAAAGTTATGTGTATTTGAGATTTTTTTTAAATACAAGGTAATTTTTTTTGGATGTATATTAACTTGGTTTTTATACGATGCAAAGAAAATAAGTAGATTTGAAATATACATGTGACCGGGTGTTCATTGTTCGGTTTTGATCGGTTATTCGTTAAAATCAAAATCAAATTAATTTAGTCGGTTTTCATGTTTTTAAAATCAAATCAAATCAAATGAAAAAAAATAACGTCGGTTTGATTGTTGTCGAATTGGTTTTGTTTGGTTCAAGTTTTTGAGTTTTTCGATTTGAAAGTAATAAATTAAACTTGTTAAGAATATACGTACTTCAGTAGACAAATACATCTAATACATGAACAATCCACAAGAAATTTATTTTAGATTCAATTAAGAAATACTAAAGGAAGTAATTGTAGATTCAATTATGCAATACTAGAGTTATTATTAGACGAATAAAGTGATTTAATTATGTCTCTGCCCGAGCCTACACCCTAGACGTGGCCGACACTCGAGAAACATTGTTGGTCCCCCAGCAAACCCTCATACTAACTCAAGCTTTCAAAGCATAAAAAGTGAATAAAAATTCATGAAATTCAAATACAAAACTTTAACTCAAATGAAAAACTCTGAATAAAAATAAATTATTTAATTATCCATAAAATAGACAACTTAAGTCTTTAAAATATTTAGTAAAGTAAATGAAAAAACTTTTGAAACTCTATTGTCTATCTATGAAGACTCTAAATGATAAAGCTGGAAGTTGGGACAAGACCCACGAACTCCTAACAACTGATATAATTGAAAGTAAAAGTGGAACCCTTCGAAAATAAGGAGGCTCACCATAGCTAACTCGAACTGCATGTGGTATCAACGGAACTCCTATTGATGACCCTAAATACCTGTATCTGCATCATGAAAGGATGCAGGCCAAATGACTCAGTACGTGGAATTTACGAGCATGTAACATAAATTCTAAAAATAACATAAACTTTAACTTAATAAACAAAAACATACTTACCTCTTCTCAAACTTACTCAAATCAACTCAACTCAAGAATAAGACACTCAACTCAAAAAATTAGACATTCAACTCAAAGGTTTAGATGTTCAGCTCAAAGATATGATATTTGACTTTAGGTACTCAACTCAATAAAGCAACAATACACGGGCAATATATGAAAAGCTTTTAAAACAATAGAAAATTACTCAGTGTATTGAAGAATACAATAACAACTCAAATTGTATATAAAGTAATATAATATTGTGTGAGTTTCTCTAATCTATAACCACTGTTATGAGCTTAAGTGATGATATGACATTTCGCCCATGTTTCCAAAACTGCCTTGTACTTTACCATCATATAGAACACCTCAACTAAGTGGATCCACTAGTCTATGCTAAAAAGCACTAAGCAGTCATCTAAAAAGTATGACCCTTTCTATCCATGATGATTACATAGTTTTTAGAGTTTTAGAATTATCTTAACTCAAACTCGTCCCTATGTCGGTGCTCAATACTACAATCAAAATACTCAACTCATATGTTTAAAAACATAACTCATCTGTGGTTTTGATATTATTACTCAAAATCTTTCTCTAAAAAGAGATGTTACTCAAACTGCTCAAAACTCTTTCGGAAATCTCAGTTGTCTCCTCTTTTAAATGTGAATACATTTATTCTTTGGAATACTTAGTTCCCGTATATCATTTTAAAGAAAATAAACTCGACTCTACTCTTTCTCGACTCAAGTGCCCTAGTGTTAAAAAAAAGTTTAGAAAAATTATAAAAGACTTGTCAAAATAGGGTTCATGCTGAATAATGGATGTGAACGACTCAATTCAAGGTTTTCAATAATCTTACATAAAACTCAATACTCGGAACTCGGCAACTCAAAACTCAAAAACTTCAATGATACTGTTTATTTTAAGAATGCTCAACTCAGAGGGTTCATGCTGAATTACGAGCATGAACAATTAAACTCATTGACTGCATGATACTACTCATCTAAAGAATGTTCAATTCATAGGGTTCATGCATAATTATGAGCATGAACAACTCAACTCATGGGTTGTAGGAATATTACTCATCTCAAGAATGTTCAATTCATAGGGTTCATGCGGAGTTGTTGACATGAACAACTCGACTCAAGGGTCAAAATATCAATAAGAAACTCGTGTATACAACTCTTATCATTCTCACACTTACTCATAACTTAACTCAAATCGATGATGAATCTCAAAAGATTCACAATCGAACTCAAATGCTTCCTTGAACTCTACTCTTACTCTCTCTTGAATGTGAATTATGAATTCAAGAGTTATGATTCATGATATGAAAGATATCTTGATGACAAAAATAGACTCATGAATAGATTCTCCTCATTATTACACTCACTTGCTCGAGTCTTGAAATAAGCTATTTGAATTTATATAAGACTCCTCAAAAAGACTCAAAGAGACTATCTCATATGTTTAAAAAAAAACTCTTCAAAACTTAACTCTTAACTCTACCTTGAATTTGTATTATGAATTCAAGGTTATGATTCATGTTCATGGATGATTTCTGGATGTTTAGAAGTCATTTGGAGTAGTTAGAATCAATAGGAAGCGTTAGTACACTTTAGAAGGACTTAGACAGGCTAAACGATGAAAAACGGGATTGGGTGGACGGACCTGGTGCACTGTTGTAGCGCCGCGCCGGCCTTGCCCCTTCCATTCAGAGAGCCATTTCTAGCGCACTGTTGGAGTGCCGCCCCAACCTTCCTTGCGCTACGGGGGTGCGTCACGCCAACCTTCTTGGCGCTACAATTACTCGTTACGCCAGCCTTCTTGATGCTACAATGACTCATTACGCCAGCCTTTTTGGTGCTACGGGGGCGCATTGCGCCAACTTTTTCCCAGGTGAATTTATGGAGAATTTTCTTCTCGTTTTCAGACCTTAAATCAATTTATTTTGACTTTTTTTTGTCAAATTTCCTTAGGTTCAGGTACCCAAAACATATACACAAGAATCTAACTCAAAGAAACTCTATAATCGACATTAGACTCTTATAAACTCCTCAATCTCATTTCAAATTCAAGAACGAAAGTAATTCAAGAATACAACTCAAGAACATCAAATTCCCAACCTTTTTAGACTAAATTACACTAAATTAAACATGTTTGGCGCATGGGTGAACGAACCAAGCACTATGTGAACTCACATACCTCGTAAGATCAAATCCTTGCCGAAATCTGCAATCAATTCCTCAAGAAATCGAATCTAAACCTTTTCTTCTATTTTCTCCTCTTGAGTTCTTTCTCTAAAAACCCGACTTCCAATGTGCATATCTCCCTCATATGAACTTAAAAATGAGCAAACTCGGTGGCGTTGGAAAGATAATTCAAAGAGATTTTCTAGAGTATCTTGTAGTACACCTAACTGATCTTGTGCTAGGAGTTATGGTTGTTTGAAGTTAACCCAAAACTCATACTTAGCTTAACTTCCCAAAATTCAGATTTTACTATTTCCAATTTAGTTCTTTTTGGAACTCAAGATGTTACATCAAGTGACCTTAACATTCAAAAAATTTTAAATTCCTCGGTAAAATCTTACTCACAATGAAGGATGATTCGAGTCTTAACTCAACACAACGAAGGATGATTCGAGTCTTAACTCATAAAATTCAGGGGTGTTACAAATTAAGAGCAAGTGTAACTATAATGTGATGTAGGGTATCTAAAGATTAAAGTCATAGACTAGGATTTTAATTGTTGAGCTACAATTTAAGTATTGACCTTGAAAAAATGGTAAAGTTGAGACTAAGTTAATTTAAATGTAGCATAATATTTATATTATATTTATGAGTAATATATAAATAATTATAAAATTTTTATGTATAATTTCTTGGTTTGATTTGGGTTGTTTTTGCGTTTTTTTTTATAAAAAACCAAAATCAAACTAATAATATCAATTTTAAAAATTTAAATCAAACCTAATCAAACCACACCAAATATCAAATGTTTTAATTGATTTGATTTTTTAATCATACCATGAATTGCCCTAAGCGCATGTATATCACCACAACTAATTGAATCGGGTCTTAGCCCCACGTCAGCATTAGTTGTATAACAAAAGCAAGGAAATACATAATGAACAAGTTTTGAGGAGGAGAGGGGGGTTATGGGACCTAGTTAATTTTAGATGTGTTGTTGAGATGGGATTTAGTTTAAAATGGTACTTGTGTCTTATTTTTCTCTCTTTATCTTAATCGTCACCTCACCGCAAGCTCACCCTCCACTACCACCCTCACCATTATAACAAGTAACACCACCTCCAGCCTCCTCTAACACAATCAAAAGCCACCTTCCCCTCAACACGTTTATACTAAGCCACTCTCCAAAACAACCACCAAAAAGGTTGAAATTTTACTTATATATTACTACATATCAAATTCAATTCTCGATCAAAAAATCTTTACGTTGAGAACTTACATGCCTTCAATTCGTGACCAAAAAATCTTTCGTTGAGAACTACATGCCTTCTTTCTTATTTCTTACTTATAATTACACTAAAAGAGAGTGAAAGAATGAAAAAAAGCTTTAAAAAATTAAAGGGATAAGCACAAGTATCAAGTAGTCTAGATCAAAATTTTTTAGACATACATTAACTAAATAAGTTTTTTTTTCCCTACTCCCTCCCCTCCTCCTCCCCCCCCCCCCCCCCCCTCCAAAAAAATAATTTTAAAAATTTTATACACCTTTATCTTCCACACACTTTAACTATGTGGAGTCACAGAGTGTGCTACATAAGTCAACGGGTGCACCAAAATTATCAAAAAATGAGTTCGGCTGAAGGAGGGTGTAAGATAATAGGACCTTAATTTAGTAAAAAAATATCTCTAAAATTTTAATCTTAATCTAGCTAGCCTTATCTCAAAGTTAAATGGAGATGGTTAAAGTGTTTGATTTATAATGAGAAAGGAAATATTTTAAAGGATAAAGAAAAAGTGAGAAGATATTTCTCATGATAAAATATATGTATAGAGGGGATGTATACAGTCCGAAACTCAAAGGATATAAAATTTTAAAACGGTATATAAAATTTTATATTAACCAAAACGGTAAAATCGCTGCAGGTGCAGCGACTTACAAAGTAAAATCACTACTGAGGCAGCGATTTTGCAAAATTTATTTATTTTTTAATAAGAAAATGAGCAGCGATTTCAAAAAATTTTCTTACAAATCGCTGCACTGGCAGCGATTTCACATTATTTTTTATTTATATATTTTTTTTAAAATAAGCTATATCGCTGCCAGTGCAGCGATTTATAAACGATTTTTTTTTATTTTAAAATCGCTGCTAGTGTAGCGATATATATATATAAAAAAATTGATATAATCGCTGCCCTAGCAGCGATTTATAAAAATAATTTTTTTTTATATAAATCGCTGCCCTAGCAGCGATGTATAAAAAAATCTTTTTTATTATATCGCTGCACTGGCAGCGATTTTTTTTTATTAAATCGATGCACGAAGCTTTTTTTTTAAATTTTTTAAAATGTAATACAGCTATTTTATATAATAAAAAAATTATAATATTTTTTAAAATTTAAATCGTTGAACTTATAAGAAAATATACATTATTTTTAAAAAAATAAAAATAACTAAAGTAATAAATATATTTTCTTTCTAAAAAAAGATATTATATTGAATTTAAATTAAATAATATTTGAATTCAAATAATTATTTTTTAAAATAAAAAATTAAAGGCAGAAAAAATTATTGAATTTGTTTTTTTAAAACAAATGAATATATATATAGAACTAAAAAAATTAATTTTTTTGAATTCAAATATTATTTAATTTAAATTCAATATAATATCTTTTTTTAGAAAGAAAATATATTTATTACTTTAGTTATTTTAATTTTTAAAAAAATAATGTATATTTTCTTATAAGTTATATATTTTAAATTTTAAAAAATATTATAATTTTTTTAATATTAAAATCGTTGTATTAACATTTATTTTTACTTTTTTTAAAAAAAAAAAAAAAGCTTCGTGCAGCGATTTAATAAAAAAAAAAATTAAAAAATAGCTGTCAGTGCAGCGATATATAAAAAAATAATTTATACATCGCTGATAGGGCATCGATTTATATCTAATTTATATATATGTATATATCGCTGCACTGGCAGCGATTTTTTTTTTAAAAAAAATCCTTTATAAATTGCTGCACTGGCAGCGATATAGCTTATTTTTTTTAAAAAAAATATAAATAAAAATAATGTGAAATCGCTGTCAGGGCAGCGATTTGTAAGAAGAAAATTTTTGAAATCGCTGCTTGGGCAGCGATTTCATTTTTTATAAAAAAATAAATTTGCAAAATCGCTGCCTCAGCAGCGATTTTACTTTGTAAGTCGCTGCACCTGCAGCGATTTTACCGTTTGGTTAATATAAAATTTTATATACCGTTTTGAAATTTTTGTAAAAATTTTGTACCCTTGAGTTTCGGATCTACATTATCAACTACTCATTTGGTTTTTGTTCCGAGTCAGTAGTTAAGACAGTATTTTTTTCCGCTTTAAAAAAGTTCAAAGGGTTATAAAACTCCTCCCACAAATATAAAGTGTGTGCCATTTTTTTTTTTTTATGATTCAGGTTGGGGTGTAACCATGCATTTTCCCTTATATTTGAAAGTAAAACATAATATTATTTATTTATATGCAAAATATAGTCAATACTTACATTTTATTATAAATACTAGTAACCTATGCCTATGATGATAATGAATTTATCAAAACATATTCCTTAGGATGCTGCCACTTCAAAATTTCTATAAATCTCAAATAGTTAATCGTTACTTCTCAGCACTTAGCGAATGATCGAATTTATCACTTCAAAGTTTTTTAAATATGATGCAATCATTTTTCTTCTTCCGATAAGCTACATTATATTTATTATTGAATGTGTTTGTTTAAATGCAAAATGATAGTATTTAATAACAAATGTGAGATTCAAAATGTCGTTAGTTCTTTTTTTTTTTTCACTCAAACTATTACTTTTTCTGTTTCACAAATAATGACTTGACTTGACTTGACACGTAGTCTAAGAATATAAATAAGACTTTTGAATCTTGTGATTCTAAATTAAAGCTAGTCAACGTATAAAATTGTCTTTTGATTCTTGTGGCCTTAAAAATGTTATGTGAAAACTGAAATTAAAATATTTAAAAAAAAAAAAAAGAGATTATTCTTTTTGAAACATGGAACAAAAGTTTTTTTTTTTTTTAAAAAAAATGGAGGGAGTATACATTGGCTAGAGATCAAGACCATTAAAGCAAAACAAGATCAAACATGCAATAGCGAATCAACTATCAATGAATTGTCTTAGATAAACTCAAAATAGTTCAATCTACTAATATTATTATGATCCAAAACAAGAAATACATAAGAGAGTCAAAACACATAACAAATCCATGGATGGTATCACCAGCATTTAAGAGCACTCTTGATCTTGTGAAAGTGTGTGAGATGAGTCCATTTGCTTGTTTGACCATTTCCATAGAAAGAGTTGTATCTGGAAGCATGTCCCCCATCATTTGAAAATTTGATAGTCACCATTGATCCATCTTCGAACCCATCATCCATCTCCTCAGAAGTATCATTAGCTGCCAAAAGATTGCGATTACAATCGGGCGCCATTGCTATTCCATTTGAGAAGAGAGCCACCCAAGAAGAGTCTCCCCCATCTATCACTTTATCCATTTCTTGAGAACCAATTGTAGCATAAACCAAAATTGATCCAGTTTCATCCGTGGACGTATCTTGCAAAATCACTCGACTAGGACAAGATTCATCCCCCTAAGTACATGTTCGAATCAAAACAATAATATTATTATTTATAAATCAATAAGTAGAATGAATCAATTGAACCACTCACATGAGCAAAATAAATAGAAATGTTGCTGTCGATATTTTGACCCTTAGAAAATTGGATCATTCGTTCCATGGTAGAATTGTTGTACAATACATCCCACTGGCTCCTTGTCTGTTCATTATTGAAGAACTTGAACAACGTTTGTTGTTGCGTCGGTAACCAGATGGTCTTTGTAGCACTTAATATCAAACCAACGTATTCACTTGGGTCACTTACATTAGTCCTCATCATTAACTTTGGATTTTCGTTAGTTGCTGGTTGAATTATTTCCCAGTTATGCTTGGTTCCACAAACCCCCGTACAAAACATATCCGTCATTCGTTGAGCCATTTTTCTTATACCTCTCTCACCACTTAACTCAACTGACACAAATTATAAAAAAAACACAATTGTTTTAAAAGTATTAAAAAATAAATAAATGAACCCATTATTATTATTATTATTATTATTATTACCTGTGGGATCAACAGCTGACTTCATCATTTTCAAGAAGTGATGTTGTCTTTGCAAAGAAGCGATCCACCTTTGAGCACCAAATGCCATACCAGACTTTATCAAAGGGCGATACCATTCGTGGACAAGATTTTCATTATATTCCGTGTGCTCGATCCAAGTAACCTGCAAATATTTCATCAAATATTACAAAATTAATACAGAGAAACTTAATTAAAATAAAATTTCTTTATATTTGGGTCGTACATTTGACATGACGTGAGGGATACAAGGAAACCAAAATAAAATGGAGAAAATATTTTGCAAAAGAAAGCAACAAATGAATGATATAAATATATTAATTTGAATGAAATTGAAAGTGAGCATAAACAAAGTAAATAATTAGAATTTTATTGCAAGGTTAGAAGGTGAAGAATAATAAAAACAATTCTTTATTAAGAAAGGATATAACATGTTTCAAACAAAACCAAATAGTTGCATAACTCAAACCTAGAGGAAAGTTGATCTTTCTCATTCCGAATATATAAAGAAAAATTCAGATAAAGAACAAAGTACTACAATGGTTTAAATGGATTAAGGGTGTGTTTGGTATGAAAGGAAAATGTTTTCCATGGAAAACAAGTATATATTTGACTTATTTTCGCATGTTTGATTGGTAAGTATGAAATATTTTTCGAAATTTTTTTAGTGTTTGATTGTTGAATGAAAAATGTTATTGAGCAATATCTTTTATTTTTTTTATTAAAGCAGAAAATAATTTTTCAAGTTGATTTTTTTAAAAAATAAACTTAAAATTTTTTTCGTGGTAGGTGTGGGTGTGGGGGTGGGAGGAATGGTACGGGGTTAGTGGGATGGGGGGCTGGTAGGGGGTTGGTAAGGGGCTAGTGGGGTGGGAATCGAAAATATGGGTGAAAAAATGAAATTTTGATGTTTAAAATATTTTTCAAAAACAAACTTGAATTTGGGGTGGAAGGATGGGTGGTCTAAAAGTAAATCAACAAGAATTAAATTAAGAAAAATATAAAGGCCTAAGGGATGGGATGCAAAACAAAAAGACAATTTATTTTGAATTACCTGGCAAAAACCATCTGGCATATCTCGTAAAATACAGCCAGATGGGAGCCTGCGGCAACTTTTAATTTCGCTCTGTTGTTGTGAACCTTTTTGAATTGCGTCAACAGATACATCAACAATAGCCCAGACACCTTCAGCATGTTTCTTACAGAAGCGAAGAAATTCTACTTTGTGAACAGAAACTAGGTCAGAAATGATTTGAAATTCAGTTTTAATCTGCAAAAATCATTACTTCCAAGTTGTTAGTGCATGAATAATAATAATAATAATAATAATAATAATAATAATAATAATAATAATAATAATATATGTAACTTTCATCAAAAGTAAATAGAAATACCAATAGCATAGAAGTGCTCTTATTTCCAGCCATGCCATTTGAAATCACATCAGTAGCATATGTTTTTCCAACAATGCATGGAAACATATCTACCCACTGATTCTGCATATGTAAAATACACATAACAAAAAAAATATAACATGTCAAAACATATATATATACACATATTGAAGAGCCTACATACCTTATCCATCAGCATATTCACCAATGCCAAACTGGTGTCAGCCACTATACATGACGCCCTTGTGCCTTCCGTTGTGAAATATTCAGGTTTTGTATCGATTAATGGGATAAACAATCGATCATATTCCTCAATATTTAGCATTTCTCCACTTCCATCCAATTTGCTAATCCAAAGAGGGTTACCATTTTCGTATAGCCTAAAAAGCTCATTGAAGGCATCCAAGCCAAGATTCAATAACACAATATTATCATGCGCTACAACTTTATTAAATAAGCTTAATTTGTAGGCAAGCCTCTTAACTTCATCTTCCAATTGATCATGCTCAATCTTCGTTTGATTCTCATCAACCCTTTCTTTGCTATGTTTCTCACGGATTGAATTTTCCAGGGCTTCCTTTGTTACACTATGCTCTACGCGAAGCTTGTCATTTTCTTGCTTCATAATCTTATTTTCATACCATTCCGATTGCAACTGATAAAAATAACACAAATTCATTTATATAATAATCAATTATATACATATTTAAGAAATAATGTTGTGATATATATTACCTTCATTTGGGTTCTTTTATTCTGGAACCAATTTTGCACCTGGTTGAAGTCCATGGACAATTTTGTTGCAATTTCTTGTCGTGTTTTTTTGTTAGGGGTTGGATTCTTTTTGTAAAACCTATTGCCAATGGTATTAATTAAACGATGATCAAAATTAACATAAGCAAATATACAAGTAGAAAATAAAATTAGCTTTAAATATATATATAGTTACGCTTCAAGCTCCTTAATCTGATCAGCATTATGCCTAATGTTTTTCCTCCTCCTCGATGATGATTCACCTTGTTCATGTACAGATGCACCACCAGTTATATTGCCACCGGTAGAAACTTCTTCCTCTACAGATCCATCTATCAAATATTTAAGCCAACTTTCATCACTTTTCTCACTATCACCTTCCATCGTATCTGTCATTATAACAAATTTAAGTTATAGCTCTTATATTAATGCTGTCTTAAGTCATATCTACAATTTCTAATATAATGCCATGTAAAGTAAAAGAGAATTGTATGAATTAATTAATTATCTCTCTTGAGCTTATACAAAATAGCAAAATTAGTGAAGATTCAAATATATCTAGGGTTAACACAATTGTAAATGACAATTTTTCAAGACAATGATGGTAGAAAATTTTAAAAAGAGAGAACACTTTGTAACAAAACATTATTTTTTTCATGAAACCTTAAATTTGAAACCCCATCTATTTCAATATATATTTCATCGTGTCCCTAAAGAAATTTCAAATATCTTTGATTAAAGATGAAAAAGAATTCACAATCCAACAAAAGAAAAAGATTTCAAATAGTATTCATGAATATATAGACTATTCCAATTCAAGGATATAAATAATTTAGATTCACATCAAATAAATTTATGAAAGAGTTAATATTTTTTTGTCTCGAAAGACTCTTTATTTTTGAATCTTAAACTCATGTTGAACTATTTATTATTTTGTAAGATGTTCCCCAAAAATATACCATATATCACAAAAGATACATTGATAACTTATAAAGATCTATAAACCAACAAAAAAGCATTAGATTTGGAGATCATGAAATGCTGATGTTTAATTAGAATTCAGACCTATATATACAAGGTATATATGGAGTAATTAATTTAATGAATTTACAAAAATCTTGCAAAATAGGAAAAAAAAAGGTGGAAAACAAATGAAAAATACTTACATAGAATGACAGCACGTCTTGCTTAGCACTTGGAGAAATCAATGGGAAGACTCAAGAATACGACTACTTGACTAACTTAGTGAAGCAATTTTAGAATGGTCTGAAAAATGTGGTTAGTAGTAGCTATATATACTACAAGTTTTCTATAGATTACAAGGAGAAATGAGTCAACTTTGAGTTTTTTCCTACTCACATACCAAAATATAATTAGTACAACTTTGAGTTTTTTCCTACTCACATACCAAAATATAATTAGTAGTAGCTACATATACAAGTTTTCTATAGATTGGAAGGATCGAGAAATAGGTCTACATTGAATTGTTTCCTACTCACATACCAAAATATAATTAGTAGTAGATATACATACTATAAGTTTTCTATAGATTGGATGGATCGAGAAATAGGTTTACAATGATAAAGATGCTTGACCAATTGACGTATTACATAAATATGCCTTTTTAATTAATTTCATTTTATATTTAAGTTCTTCAACTTTGACTATATACAAATAAACACTCGAACTTGTATAAAATATATAATATGGAATATCATTATTTTTTATTAAATATTAAATAATTACATATTATTGCATTATGATGGGACGGTGCATTATTATTACACTTTTGAATATATATTTTGTAATGCATAGAGGTCTTAAATTGAACGGCGACATCAATTCATGGAAAAAATATGATTGTTATGAAAAGTCAGTTGTTCATGAAAGAACATAAACTCGTATAAATAGTTGTTTGATGATGAAATAACATGAATCTTATAAAAAATCATCTCTTAACTTCTATAATATAAACATTTTCTATAAATAGCCTAAGAAAAATTTGCATGTATTGTTTATATTTTCCCCAATATGTATATATGCAATATCTCTTTAAAGAAAGTGATTACACACCTCAAAGTCGTCGTCTTCTTCTTCAATTTATATTTCCTATTATTTTTTTTCTAACAATTAATGTATTGCACCAGGACATCAATATTTGCTAAACACCTCAAAAACTTCTATATTAAGATCCTTATAATTCTTCGTAGGTGTATCAATTTATACTAGGTAATTTTGTCACAATTTAAAAAATGGACGTGATTATATTTGTCTATCCTTACTAAAACAAATTAGCATCAACCCAAAATATTGAACAATAAAGTAAGAACAAGATAAAAACTAATTCATTTTATTGACACCCTAAAACTTGATTGTTATGTGTACAAACCCTAATACATAAAGTGTCGAATTATGAAATAAGTACATGCCTCAAGTCTTTATTTCTCAATTAGAATAAAGCATTAAAAGAAGAAATGGAGGGTCCACCGGGACGACAAGTAACTACCTATCAATAGGTCTTTGACAAGCAGAAAGAGCAATCATTCTATATTTGGCTCGGAACCTGAATAAATGTAAAAGCAAGGGTTGAGTACCAACAACACGGTACTCAACAAGAAATCTAATTAAAAAAAATTTAGAAATCAAGTACTCCTCTCATCCCAACCGAACCTACTCAAACTACAATATGCATATCAGTCCAACCTAACATTTCTACAATATACGGCTCACAAGGGCAAAGAGAAGGTTTTAGCATTTCAACAACTACTGTATTATTTGAAGCATTATCTAAGGTGATACTACTTATTTTATCACAAATTTCATAATTTTCTAAAATATCTAATATTGTTCCAGCTATATAACAACCGGTGTTTTGCATTTGACAACATTCATAACCTAAAATTCTTTTTGCATACTCCAATTTTCATCAATTCAATGTGCAGTAACAGTCTAATAATCATTACCATTTACACTATGACTCATATCAGAAGTACTAGCTATTTTTACAATTATTATAATAAATTAAACAACAAATATTTGAAAATGTTAATCGTGATAATCAAATACAACCTTTTTAATTGTATTTCTAGAAAAACCTTTAAAATGTGAATCATGCACAATTTGAATATAATGTATAATCCGGATTTTCACAAACTAAATGACAGACCCATAGCAACAATCATTTTAGCTATTTCTTTAAGATCTTTTTCTCTACTATATGACCATGGTAAACTAGAGCCAGAAACTTTCGAAGAATTTAATTGTGTTTGGACCATATTAGAGCCGCCTACTCCTACAGTTTCAGGAAGGGGGTGCCACTCTTTTTAGCTTTGGCTACCGCTTTAACATGTAAAAATTCATTTTTACAACATGACATTAAATGATTACTCAAATGTCCCGTCCCACCTTGTTTTCCTACAATTTTATGATTGGATCTATGTTTACATTTATTACAAATAGCTTGTGTTTTATCTTCATTTTGAGTCATAAATTGCCACATAACTGATTTTTTAGCATGTTCTACCTTAGGCCTAGGATGTACGGGGGAAATGGGAGCAGGACAAAGAAAGAGAGAGGGACTAGGAGAGGGACTATGAGTACTAGTAGACATAGGTGGCTAAGTTTCATCATCAAAATTAGGCGTATTAATATATAATTATCAACATTATCATGTTCATCATCTTCAGGCAATTCCACATCAAAATTACCAAACCTTCTTTGTAAATGTTCATGATAAGGATCTAAAAAATCCACAATTACTATCAATATCAAAAATAGTATCATTAACATGTGTATAATCATCCGTATTCATTCTTACTACACTAGATTTTTTAGTTTTAAATTTAGAAGAACTACCAATTTCTTTATTAGTGGTGGATATAAAGTTTGTCATATTTTTAACCGTCTCAACTATATTTTTTTTTACCTTTTTCAACAACCTTTTTACCGGAACTCATATTTTAATATTGAAAGTGAGTTATAATTACTAAATTATATATAAATAAAAAATGTAATGCAAACAAATTAACAAATAATTACTCATAAAATAATTAAATAATTGTTGCAAATAATAAATAACTAAATGAAAAAAATGAGATGGAAGTAGGAAAGAACGTACGGAACTGTAATGACCCGCTAGGCCATTCTGAAAACTAGTTATGTCTCTTTAATAAAGGTCCCTTTCCGTAAAATTTTAATGGGAATTTTGAATTTCTAATTTTACTATGGTTATTTAATTAGTGAATACAATTTTAATAATTTTTTTAATATTCTATACTATTTGGCCTATGTTTTAAAAGTAATTTAGTAGGTTTAATAATTTCAGACTAAAAAATATAAGAAGAAAACAAAACTTGGGAAAACGGAAGCAGCGACAATCACCTCGGCGAATTCCAAACTTTCCGGCCAAATTCCAAGGTAATCCAAACATAATCTGGTATTATATATATGAATGAATAGTCTAGTATTATTATTATAAAAAAAAATTGGCTTTGAAAGAAAAAGAAAAGAAATTGGATTTGAATAACCTATGGTAACATTTTTTAGTGGAAAATTGTTAATGGCTATTAGTGGCATGATGATTGAACAATGATTGACCTTTTTAGTATTAATAATTAGGAATTAGGAATGAGAAATGCAGTAATAACATTGTTAATTGATTGAGTTATGCGGTCAATATGTGTACGAAAATTTAAGGATTAGTTGGAAATATTATTGATAATAATATTAAAATTAAATAAAACCTAAGAGCATCTAACTGATGCATCAAAAATAATATGCTAATAATATCAAATGATTGACCATGATTAAACAATCACTACGAGGGATGACTTCAACTAAGTTTTATGTGATATTATGCCGATTTTAATGGGTTTAATATTATTTTTCGTGGTTTAAAAATTGTTGGATCTTCCTTATCGCTAAGATAGTATTAAGTAAGTTTTGTTGTATTCATATATCTAGTTAAATATCTAGTTAAATAGTATTGTATGAATATCATTAGATTTATGATATTCAGAGAAATTGAAACTTAGTCCTGGACTTGAGATTTGTAGAAAATTTAAAGGGTTGACATGTTAATTGACAATTGACATCAAGAATTACAAACTTGATTATAAAATTGGGATGAATTTTTAGGTCAAGGTTAAACACATAAAAGTGTGAGTGTTGTTAGTTTTGAAACCTTATTGTGAATGTATACTTGAATAGATTCCATTGGTTCGAAAGCTCAACAGAAAGGGAAGGCTCAAGCCCAAGAGTAATTATTCGATTGACTAAGGCAAGTGGACTTCTAAACTCTTGTTAAGCGTACGAAATTCGTGTATTTCCTTGTGTGATGTTGAGAATGATCTGGAGACTTGTTTCTTATTTGTAGGTGTTGTATTCCTTGTTGCAAATTGTGCTTTGATATCAAAATGGTTATCTCCTCATTTTTATTTTAGTATGTAATTCAAACTGCATTTGAAACATGGTTGTGATAAAAGTTATGTGATAAGAGGATGTACCATTTCGAGGGTCGTATCGCGCGCCGCGATGGATATTATATTTCGAGGGACGTATCGCGCGCCGCAATGGTTAATATTATAGAGCGTCGTGTCGTGCGCCGCGACATATGCATGGACAGATATGTCCCCCATGGGTCCCGGACTGAGAGACAGCTGGTGTGTATCGTTAGGGAAGACATGCATCACTATACTTGACATTGCATCTCATGGCATTGCACATTTTATTATTGATGAACTTGAACACGTGTTTTGTTGATCTTGTGAGTGTTTCTCTATGAAGCTTTTGACTGTTGAATATTGAGTTGTTATTGAGAATGTGTAAACTAATAAAGTGTGTTTATTGAGTTGTGTGTTTGGTAAACTGTAAACTGTTAGACTGTAGAGTGGAGGTTTAGATAGGGTGTAAGGAGTGCCCGTATTTTGTTCACTTAACTTGTGTTTAGAGGTTTGCTTGTTGGGTACCGCGTAGTTTGGTACTCACCCCTTGCTTCTACAAATTTTTGTAGGTTACGAGCCGGATCTCGTGATACCTGTCATTCTTTTCATTTTCGAGGCATCTTGTGGAAGGTTGTGAGGTAGCTGGTTGTCATCTCAGCGAACTTTCCTACTCCAGTTTATGATTTTGTTTTTACTTGAAAGACAACTTCATTTTAGACTTCTATTTTTTTTTAAATTCTAATGTTTATATTAGAGGCTTGTGCACGTGACAACCTGGTTTTGGGGATTGAATTAATATGACTTGGTTTCATAATTGAAATTGTTGTTGGATTGTCATTTACTTCTGCACTTTGTTAGATTTTGGGTTTTAGGCTGACTTGTCTTGGCGGGATAAGACGAGTGCCATCACAGCCATTTTTGGGTCGTGACGAAAGGTATCAAAGGCCCCAGGTTCATAGGTCTCACGTGTATACAAGCCGAGTCTACGTAGAGTCTCAAGGATCAGTACGAAGACGTCTGTACTCATCTCAGAGAGGCTATAAAGATTACTAGGAAACTTCCTTTTGTTCATTCTTTCCCATCGTGCGTAGTCACCTTCTTTAGTACTGAGTTGTTGTATACTCTTTTGACAGATGACGAGGACTAGAACTAATGTTACTGATGGTAGAAGGGAGGCACTTCTCGAGGCAGTTGTTGAGGCCCCAGCTAGAAGGGGTAGATCTCGAGCTAGAGGTCGTGCTAGTAGTACGATAGTAGCCAGAGGTCGTGGACGTGGAGCAGTGGTAATACATATTATAATAGTCAAAATTCTACGATATGACTATGAAAATCAAAGTGTTCGCATACAAATTGAAAATTCAATTCATACCTAAAAACAATTGTCAACTAAAATAAAAAATAAACTCATATACAATACTAAAATATCAATTCATACATAACTCATACAAATTTCATGTAGTATACGATTGTCAAATAAAACCAAAAATTAAACTCACTTACATATAACATTTAAACCAAATTTTCAAATAATTATTTTAATGACCATAACAACTTTTGTATCTCTTATTTTTTTTTTTGATGACGTTCTTGTTGATCGATCAATTTCAACACCTTTTGATTTTTTTTATTTTTTATTTTTTAATTCGTCAACAAAGTCAGAATCAGATTCTGACGATGTTCAAATTTCTTTTCCCTTCCTCTTCTTCCCTCTTTCCTTTGCCTCTTTTTTTTTTTATTTATTTTTTTCAATCTTCGATTTAACGAAATTAGCCGTCTCTTTTTCAGTTGATTTTTGCGGTTAAGTTTGAGTCAAAATATTGAATTAAGGAACATGAAAGTCATCAGATGATGAGTCCTCAACCAATCTTCTACTTTTACGGGGTGTTCCACTAACTTTCCTCGACATTCTATACGAACTTAACAAATAGTAATTTATGAAGGTTCTAAAAAAGTGTTGAATCGTGTTGTGTAATAGAAAATGTGGATATTTGAGTTATGGATTTGGGGATGAAATTGATCTATGAGGCGTGATGGAGATGGGGAAGAATCAGGCGTGATGGAAAAGATGATGAGTGAGACGTGTTTGGGTATTGATGTGTGTGGCGTAAAAGGCTGGTGATCAATCAGACGATTTGGGGAAGATGATGATTGAGGCGTGTTGGGGAAGTTGAATGTTGTTCATGTATAGAGTGTGATGAGGTTGGGTAGTTATTGGGCTACGGTAAAATAAGAATTTAATTAAAATCAAATTCCTAATATTTAGTTTTTATTTTAAAAAGGTAACTCTACAATGTGAAATTTAATTAATAATAATTTATTGTTTATTTTAAAAACTATAAAAGGTAACTGTACTATTAATCTGTAAATATTTAAAGAGTTTGGTTTTAAAAAGCTAACTGATAAAAAAATATATATGAACATATTAATTTGTATTTAAATAATTACTTGTAAGTAAATTCTAATTAAATATACTTTTAATTAATATGCTATAGATAAGTAATTTATTCTTAAAGAGTATGTTTATAACTCGATATAAATCATCATAAATGTGTATGGGGTATTATTTGTATATTCCTAAATTATAATTACTCTTTTTTCCCTTATTTCATTATTTTCAAGAAAATATTTCACTCCTTCTCCTTCAATTATGCTATTGAATGCTTCCAATATATATATATATATATATATATATATATATATATATATATATATATATATAAAATCAATTAGACTCCCACAACAGGTTCGTTAGAAATCAATTTTTGGTTATCAAAATTCAATGACATAAAAAAGTAAAAGCTGGAAGTTTCATATTTTTGGGTTACAATGACTGAAAGATAAAGATTATGATGTAGAGAAAAAAAGGTCAAAACAATCTATAAAAGCAATAACGTGAAGAAAATTATCATTCATTGAAATTTCGCTAAACCAAAACCAAATTAACACTTTATGATTTGAAAAGATATTTTCACGTTATTCCTTTTTTAGTTTTCTTGAATTTTCTTTTGATTACTGGAAGTATGAAAGTTCCAAATCTATCACCTAATATTAATTTATACCAATTTATTATAGTTAAAATCACAAAAAATGGATGAACATTAACTGCTGATGAACATTAACTGTGAAAGCATTCAATAACATACTTTTAACGAGGAAGAAGGGGTGAAATTATTTATGAAAAATAATGAAATGATGAGAAAAAAAAGTAATTATAATTTAGGGATTTAGTCTATGCGGTACTGAAAAGAAAATAATTAGTATTAATATACAATGTGATATTCATATTGCATTTAACAACTTCCATTAATAAGAAAGATACTTTTGACCCAATAGTTATATATATATATATGCTCTTATAGTATGAGTAACTGAACAAGAAACCTTAATGATACCACAACAATATACATATATACTCTTATAGTATCATCGGTTAATAAGTAATTTCTAAACAAAAAAATCTTAATATACTAATATATATATATATATATATATATATATATATTATATATATATATATATATATATATATATATATATATATATATATATATATTGATACCAATAAAGTAGTATATGATATGATTTATATCAGTTAAGCAGAAATTATCACCCTTAATAAGTGGAGGCATGGACCGTAATCATTTATGAGAAAATGAGTATTTTAGAAAGATCACTTTGGATTTGATTGAACTTTTAATTGTTTTGAATTTTATGGCCCATTTATGTAGTTTTCCAAAAAAAAAAAAAGGAGTCTGGCCCCTTAGCCACCGGGCCGAAACCCAGGCATGGCCCATTAACATTGGTAGATTTGTCTCATGAGTCATAGGCCGATATAATTTCGAAAAAGCTACACAATATGACAAATATCAATACATATTTAAATTAAATATAGTTTAATTTTTTTATGTTACATGGATATAACTATACAATAAATAGCAAAGTTAATTATATAGCAATGATTAATTTTTTTATATTTAATATATTAAATAGTAAATAAGAAAAATAATATTACATTCATAATTAATTATGTCCTCATCAATACCTTCTCTTTTATTAATACCCCTATATCACATATTTTTCGTATTTTTTTCTCCCAAATTCCTTTCAATTCAAGGTCTTTTTGTATGATTCTAGGAGCAATTTTTGTGATTTGAATTCATTAATTAGGTCTTTTTTTAACTATTTTTTCTCGTTTTTATGAAAAATTTATTTATATACATATATTTTCATCTATTTTTATAGGGTTTTGATTGAAATTGTTTTCATGAAAATTATATTGTTTTTATACTTTTCTTTTCATGGTGAAATTGCCTATCTCCTTGCGAAGAGTGTCATCTCTTCTGCTGGAGGCATTTTCTTGTCCCGGCGCACTGATCCCCGACGGTCTATGAGATGGAGCGTGGGGGTACCCGCAGTTCAGCGGAGCTGTTAGGTTATCGTTGTTAGAGAGATAGAGAGAGAATTCTGTTGTTTTTCAAATTTGTATATAGTATAATACTTATACACATAGATAATTGTATTGTAATATTATGCAAGTTAAAATGGTGATTTGTGAATACAAGTATATATGCATACATAAGTAATTTATCCAATTATATATGGCAATACAAGTGTAGTTGGATACATTAATACTATATTTTTTTATAAATAACTACCTAAGTTAACACCAAGCCTCAAGTATTATAGGAAAAACTTTACGAAAAAGAGATCGACATTTTGTTGGCTTTTTCAAATTTTTATACAGTCGAATACTTACACACTTTGATACATACAAACTCTATTGTTTTTCCATTTTCTTATTTAACAGCAGTATATTCATATATATAGTATATTGGTGTATTCATTTTTAGATTAACAATAGTTTATTCATTTTTCAAATTGTTGTATTCATATGCTAAAATTGTACTACTTTATCTTGAATATGAAATTATAATATGTAGTTTTCCCAAAGAAATAATCTGGCCCTTTGCCACGGGGCTAAAATCTAGGCATGACCCATTAACATTGGTAGATTTGTCTCATGGGTCACGAGCCGATATGATTCTTTGAAATTACTATTTAGATCGGTTAGGCCCATTAATGGAAAACCGGATAAGTAAAGATAGTTATGGGCTCGACTGATCCGACCCAATTAACAGGGCTTACTAGAAGTATCAAGCTAGTTGAACAAACAAAAAAGTACTAAGTTAAGAAAGGCAAAAGAAGTTCTATTTTTTATGAAGATAATATTTCCAAGCAACTTTGATCATATAATTAATAAATCGAATTAGATAGAGTTTCAACAAATAAGTTAAGAGCTCAAATAAACCAACAAATTTTTATTCCATTTGAAAATTTCTTCAGGCCCAAGCCACCACAATAATAAACCTCACAAATATTTTACATATTTGTATATTTGCTGTAAAAATGTACACGACATGAAAATTGCCCAGTACCCATTATACCCCCACAAGAAAAAAACCACCACCCAAAGTACAATCCACCATATGGACCTTTTTTTTACCCGAGCTCCGCTTTCTTGATGATTTGAACTCGTAATCTTCGAATTGAAAGTGCGGCATGCTTACTAGTCCAATCCACCATATGGACTATTATTAATGTGATGTAATATATAAAGCGAAAGAGAGAACATGACACAAACAAAAAGAGTATATGTACTAAAAAAATATTAAGACAAGTTTAGATAGTTCAATTTCCCACACCAGGGCTTGGAATATCTTCATGTTGTCTATAGACATCATCAAAAACATTTTGGTCTCCAGCATAATCCTCTGTTGTCTTAATTTGTTCCCTTGTTATAGGACTAGCCCAACCCCCACAACAATCTCGACCTTCAGCCTCCAAATGTAAAAGGAACAAAAACAAAAATAACATAAGAATGCCTTTGGTTTTCATTGAGGATGTTATTAAATTAAGATGAAGAAAAGGGTAGTTTGGCAAATGCAAATGTATAAATGAAATGCATTTTTTTTATAGTACGTAATTTTATGAACACGCCAGTAATCATAGTGATGTGAAGAGACAAAGAAAATGCAAAGTTCATCATTACACTAGAGGGGAGGGGACCCTTAACTTTATTATGTCAAAACATAAATTTATATTATTTTGCATCATCTTTTTTTTCGACACAACGACATTCCATTCTTGATTAATTTTACTAATTATTATTCTTTCGTTTGAAAACGAAGTCCTCGATAATTTAATTTCAGCTTTCTATGTAATAGTATGCTTAAAAATTAAACGATATTTTATATATTTAACATAATTTTAAACTATAATCACAAAATTTTAAAAAATATTTTTTCTTAAATTACATGTCAAATTAAATTAAAAAATTCTTTTTAATACGAAAATCATACTTTGCTTTTTCCAGTCGAGGGTCAAATCGAATAATATCTTCTTCTCTTTTTTTAATGCTCCATTTATATTTCTAGTTCTAAAACTTCCAAAACTGACCTACTGCAAAAGCAAAAACATGATGTTAGTAGAATGATATAGCTAGCACGTAGCAAACGGAACTTAAACATGTGTTAGATTTGGCCCCAACCAGAATTGTGATTTAATTTCTTGTTAGCAGCCAATGTCCAACAGGTTTAATAGGGTACCTGTTGATCTGTCCCCTTTACTTTTTTCAATCAAACAAGCACATTATTTATTGATTTGCCCTAAAAACAATCATCATTTTGAATTTTGCAAAAAAAAAAAACTTATCCTTAACGTGAAAAGATTGTTCATATCAATGGCGAATCCATACTCAATACATTTTGAAGCCAACACTATTATTTATATACGAAATTTAGTAATTTGTACAAATATACATATTGAGCACCCAATTTTAGTAGTAGCTGAATTCCCCACTAATTCATACCATGTGAAGAATTATATTGAATAATAACTAAATATTAATACTATTTTTGATTAGTGGATTTATAAAACTATATATGTATATATATTTAAAAGTTTGTAATCACAAATATTTATTTATAAGAGAAACATGAAGATATATATTTTAGCAACGTAATGTCTTAGGACATTCAGATTCATTAGTAAGATTGTGAAAGAATTTGAAAATTTTGATGATTTTCATAACTAATGGAATTTTCATGTATATCATGAAAATAAAAATACTATAACTTAAAAGAAATCCAATTTAGATGTGCAAATAAAAGTTAAATGTATATGATCATTTAAATGTTATGTAGCATATCCAAATAAATCCAGCATTTATATTTTATAATGTTCCCAAGTAAAAAAAAATAATTCTATTTCTGGGTAGTGAAGAAACCCCACCAAGCTATAAAGTTGTAACATGTCTAAGATATGGAGAGGATAAGATCACTAGAAACTTAGATAGAACCAAATGGTGTAGGGTACGTGGGGGATAGATCACACCTTGGTTTTTTCACTTCATCTTTTTTTAGCACAAAGTTTAGCTTGTATTTTTTAATTAATTAAAATTTGGAAAGAGTTATTACATATTAGTGACAATATTGTTACGTCATTGGATACTATACCTTATAGTAATATATAGTAACTATCTCTAATGTAGTTAAATTAGCACGTTATTCATCATATTGCTTCTTCATCGTAATTTGGCGTATAAAACAAAATCAGATACTGTCTCCTCCTTTGTTTCTGATAATCATGGTCCTCTTTTTAGCATTTCTACACAGTTTGCCAAATTTGTGTGCATCATGCAAGGCTCAAACATAATATACTTTGTCTTAATTCTAATAATTACAATTTATAACAGTACTAGATTCTTTTTTTAATTAACAAACGATACTCTTAGAGTATGAAGTGTTTATCAATATTTTAGTGAAAAACACTCTTTTCTTTATTGGTGGTGAAAAGAAAAATTCAAGTGTTTAAATAGGAAACAGTACTTCTACTTTTTGTTATAAGAGTTGGAATGAGAATCCCACCTCGCTCAGCTATAACTTGGCTTTGACTTTGATTTTGAAAAATTATCGATCGAGAGATATAAAATAAAAATGTTTTATTGTTACACATTGTGCCTTCTTTTCTTTATTATTTCTTTTTTTGTTATAGATTCTATTTTCAATACTAGTTTTTAACTTATTGGTTTTGAGAATCTTTATTGTTTTTTTTTTTTTTTTACGATTTTATGCCAAGTTGTTGTTCTAAGAATTTTGGTAATACAAATTTTGATAATGTGGATAATTAAATATAATCCTCACCAATAAAATAAAAATACGTATAATCAATGAACTATTATTAAGATTATCAACATGTTCATAAAAAATCCTTACCGACCTAGAGACAGAAGAAAGTGTGAAAATCACGAAGAAACTTGGACTTATATCAAGCCAAAATTTAAGGGCTTGTAACTTTTTTGTATTGTGAATTAATTTTCTTTTGCTTCTACCCCACATAAAGATTTTGTGATGGATTTGTAAAAGTATTTTGAAACAAGCTGCATGAATAAGTGCTCTTTGGTCATTATTATATATATATTTCCTATGTGGAGGAAATTCCAAAAGAGAAAAAAGGAAGTAAACCATTTCGCAACTTAATATCAAAGTTATGCTCAGCCAAATGTTGTACTGTACGTACCTTGTATTTCTTATTCCCTTAAAAAGTAAGAAGGATATTATGGTATCTGGGTCAAAATTGATATAATTAAAGTTCTTTAAACAATAGGACCATTACAAGATTTAGATGAGTAAAAAAAAATCTTAAACACACTCAGAAAACAACAAACTACTCATCAATGAAATTTCGTATCAGTGAGGTTTGGAGAGGACAGAAAATACACAGACTTTATCATTATCTCGTAGATATAAAGATTGTTTCCAAAGAATCTTTGACTCAAGTGTAACAAATCACGATATATAAAAAGTAGACAATGTAGAAAATATTACAAATAACAAGGAACAATGCAAAAGTACAATAAAATCATGTGATAATGATATGCTATAAACAACAATGATACTGGTAAGAAAAACTACCATAATACATTAGAGGGTGTTTGGATTGGTTGAAAGTGGGTCAAATCTACTTTTAAGTCAGATTTTTAATTTATGAAAGTGTTTGACAATATAAAAAAATAATTTAAAATTATTCAAAAATGACTTAAAATAAATTGGAGTGTGTTTGACTAGATAAAAAGTATCTTAAAATAAGTCAAATATCAAAATTAAATCTTCTCCTACTTTTTATTTTTAACATAAAAGTTATTTCAGTTTAACTTTTTATTTTTAATTTAAAAGCTATTTTTCTAAGTCTATCCAAATAGACTCAGTATCATCACAAACGTTAATCATAACAAGCAAGATAATACCATACTGTATTATTATTTTACCCTAATATAAGTTCCTACCTAAGGTCATTTCCTTAGTTATCTGAAGTTGAATCATAGTTTGCCTCATGGATTTCATATATATACATGTAATTGTACTTTAATTATTATATGTACGATTTTGTTTAATAAAAAACGTATCAAAAGTAATTTCAGTTGTCCCATCATTATAGAAAAACAAATAAATTAAAGTAGATCGTAAACTATTTTCATCTATATTTTTAATCCGTAAGCATAATATATGACAATAATAAATAGTAAATCATTTAGCATGCAAGCAAGAGCGAAGCAGTGACGTAATAAGATTAGTCCAAGCAACAGGATAATGAATTAGAGTAGGTAAGTCAATTTTATTCCTTCTCTTGTTTCTGACTTTTCCCCCTTCTCATATATTTTTTTTAATTTTATGTTCGATATTTATATTATAGTTTGATAATTTTAAATTTATATCTTACAAGACCTTATTCAAGGGGAAATACTTATTCTCAAGAAGTTTTTATTTCACACCTAAAATTGGAATTTAAAATATTTGATTAGGGTAAAGCAACCCACCCACCATGGTTGTTTGGTCGTATACTTACTGAGAAAAACTTCGGAAAGACAAAAGGGTAAATAGTAAACTAAAAAAGAAAAAGGAAAAAGTAAAAGGGCACTTCGACTGTTTGGAAGAGAAATATTGATTTGAGTCTTGAGAGTGGGTTTAATTGAAGGGAAAATTAGCAAATTAGTAATTTACTATCCTTTTATTTCTCAAATCGGGTCCATATTTATCTAGTTTGACTCCACTACTGGTTAAAAGTAAAAAAAAAAAAAACTCACATTCTAATATTCTCACTCTAGGTTTTTACCCCAAATCTCTCCCCTCTCTCAATCGTTTTCACCATTGTTATCTCCTGTATTTGTTTAAGAAATTTCTTTAACTTGTAAGATTTCAATATCTTACAATTCTTAGTGCTTGGGGTATGATATCCGTTTTTGCTCTCTCCTACATCTGATCAGGAGTTGGACCTGTTCCACAAGTTATCTACTTATGGGGCTCGAGCGATTTTCCTGTCGAGTTCCAAATTTCCACCACCGCTCTATGAATGATTTCGAAAAGACACTTCTTGAATCTATGGAACTTGATGAAATCATTTGTCGGATCGAAGTTTTTGATTGTCCATTCATTCTCAATTCTGAGTAACCAAGATACAATTTATTTATGTATTCATTATTTAGACATTCATCCTAATTGCATATGTAAAACAAACTTTTTATTTTATTTTGTTTATCTTGTGTCAAGCCCCGAGCCTACACCTAGAAAGTAACTGCTTCGAGAATTATTGATGGCCCAAGCGAACCCTTAGTCCGGCCTCAACTCTCAACAAAAGACTTACTCGGAATAAATCAACCTCAAAGTAAAGATTTAACTCAACATAATCTAAATTGTTCAATAACATAACAGTTCAACTCTAAGTCTTAAACATTTAACAAAAGAAATGAAAAAGACTCATCAAAACATAATATCTACGAAGCCTCTAATGACAATGATGAAAGTCGGAACATGACCCACTTCATCCTAACAAAATTGAAAAGTAAATAGTATCCTTCGGAAGCAAGAAGGCTTGCCAAAACAACTCTGGAATTGCAAGTGGTGATGATCTTGCTTACATGCATCTGCATCATTAAAAATACAAGCCCACTGGCGTTAGTATATGGAAAGTACAAGCATGCAAGGAAAACTCTTCAGCACGTACATGCTCACCTCATCTTAACTTTACTCAAGGATAAAAGCAATAATAAGATGCATTATAAATAAAACTTTTAAAACAGTAGATAATAACTCAGTGTATTTAAAAATACAATAATATCTCTTTTACTCTTATTTGGGAGATTTTCTAACCGACAACCATCACTAGGAGCTATGTGATGTTACAACGTCTTGCCCACGCCGCCGGAGTTATCTTATACCTTGTTGGAGTATAAGACATTCTTAACTACGTGGATCCACTATGTTATGCTTAAAAACAATAAGGAATCATCTAAAAAGTATGATCGTTTACCCATGTTGGCACATAATTTATGAGGACTTTGAGTCGTCTGAACTCATTCCCATATCGGTGCTCAATATTACTCCCAATAATATAAGACATGCTCATATATTTAGAAAAGTATTTTCTCATCCTCAAACTTTGAGATTATTACTCAAAAGGTTCTTTTAAAAGAGATAGTACTCAAAAACTCCTCATGAATTCATTTGGAAATTAAAGTTTCCTCTCGTTTTAAAAGTATAACATTTACTCTTGCGAATTTTTAGTCCCCATATGTTCGTTTTAAAGAATGAAACTGAACTCTCCTCATCCTCATACTCAAATTCTTAAGTCCTAAAATAATATTTTAAAGTTTGCAAAAAACTTATCAAAATGACTCAAAAGAACTCCCTCAAACTTTACTCTAATTAAATCTATCTTGAATTTGAAAATGTGAATTCAAGAATTATGATTTGGATATATAAGATTTTTCATTGATTATATGTAGTTTGGATAGACCTCAACCTCATGCTAGTACTCCCGCCTCTAGAATTCCTGATTTCAAGAAGATGAATCCACCTACTTTTCATGGCACTAAGGTGGATGAAGATCCACAAAGATTCATAGATGATATATTCAAGGCGGTGGATGCTATGGGTGTCACACCTAGGGAGAGAGCGGAGCTAGCCGCGTATCAACTCAATGATGTGGCTCAAGTGTGGTTTGAGCAATGCAGGGATGAGAGACCTTTAAAGGATGGTCCGGTAGATTGAGAAGTGTTCAAAGAGGCTTTTATTAGATAGGTTCTTTCCTTTAGAGTGAAGGGAGAAAAATATGGTTGAATTCATGAATCTTCGTCGAGGGGGAATGAGTGTGAAATAGTACTCTCTCAAATTCACCCAACTCTTGAAGTATGCCCCGACTATGGTAGCCAACCCTAGGGCTAGGATGAACAAATTTGTGATGGGAGTGTCTAACATGGTGGAAAAGTAGTGTCGTTCGGAAATGCTTCTTAATGACATAGATATCTCTAGACTCATGGTGTATGCACAAAAAATTGAGGAGTCCAAAATTAGGAAGATTAGACAATAGGGTAAGAAGCCTAGATTTGATTAATCTAGTCAACCAAAACCTAAGAGGAGGTTCTATCACCAAGAGTCTTCCATGGGGAACAAGGGTAGAGTTTTCAACCAAAATTCGCAAGGTGGTGGCCATACTTTTTAGGGGGGCTAAGTGTGCTACTTGTGGGAGACAACACTTGGGTAAGTGTCTTGCCGGAACAGATGTTTGCTTTGCATGTGTTAGTAAGACTCACAAGATTAGGGACTTCCCCAACATCAATGCAAAAGGAAAATTGGTCAATCAAGCTCCCCTAGATCCTAATGCTCCAAAGAAGAACCCTCCCTATGGGATGGGGCCTAGGAGGGAGAACTAATCTGGATTTAATAGTCCCATAAGTCTTAACCCTTTATGGTTGTTACATTTATACTATAAGATGATTTTATATGGCTTTATACTTCATATGATCATGCCTTCTTGATTAATTGCTTAAAAAATGGTATTGTTGAAATTCATGCATATTTCATAGTGTTACAGTGAATGCTCACCGTAAAATTTTTGAATTTTGAAAAAAAATTCCTTGTCTTTATTTGAAGTTTCAATGTGTGTAAAAGTGATGTATATGAGCATGTTTAATATTGTATAAGGTAGTTCCTCCATAAAATAAGAATAAGGGTGAGTTTTGAATTTGTGAAGTTTTGCAAAAGTTGCTTGTGTTGCAAAGTGTTGAAAATGTGAAATTTTGCTCCTTGTTAGATGGTGCCTTGACTATGAATGTTTGATCATAATTTTAATGTGTTATGTGTTTCTAATTGAATCCTATATGGTCTTAAAGAGTTTAGTGTTATTCGAGGACGAATGTTATTCCAAGTGGGGGAGAATGTGACACCCTAAAATGAACTAAAGTGAACTAGAGCTTTGTGAATGTTTATTGAGTAAATTTTATGTTAAATGGAGTTATAATGATGTTCTTAGTTAGTGTGATAAGTTTTGTTAAGTTTGGAGGTCAAATGTACAAGAACGTCCATAACCTTTGGAAGGTGTGTCTTAGAAAGTACTTATGTGCCTTGATGTGTTTAGTTGAGTTTTACGTGTTCGTTTTAATCAAAATTGATGTGGGATGTTCTAAGACCTAGACGACTATGTATAAGGTTTAAACGTCTAGGTATGACCCACTTAGGACCCACGAGAGGTCCTAGAAGAGGACCCAAGACTGAGCACCCAAGCTACCAAAATTGGGCAATCAACACCCACAATCTACTGGCCGTAGACTCAACGACGCCCCTTCATTTGGGGGGCGTATTCCTACACTTGATGAGAGCATATCCCTTAATTAAACATCCTCTAAAGCCATCGGCGCCCCAACAAGACGGTCCGTCGATCAAATGACGCCCAGTAGCTTGGGGTCGTCGATTGGCAAATGCAAAAGTTGTTGGACGCCTGCTGCCTTGGCTTGGGGTGTTTTATAAATTCACCCTAAGTATTTTATGACCTTAAGATGATTTTTTAGGGTTTTTAAGTTATATTAGATTAGTTTTAATTCCTAGACCTAGACAATACCCCTCACTTCAAAATATTCAAATTCTTTCTCTAAAAACAAACTCTCTCAAGTCACCATTGGAGCTAAGACTCAAGGAGAATTAGGAGGGCTGGTTTGGGCGTGTTTCTTCATCAAAATTAGTGGGCTTTCTTGTACTTGAGTATGGTAGTCATCTTTTAACCCTCTTCCATTCAAGGAGTCATTTTTAAAATATTTCAAAAAGGGTTTTCAAACTCTATCTTCTCCTAGTTTTGCATGGATCTTTTTTATAAAAGTGATTTAATGATTCCAATATGTTCTTTTAGTATTAATTGATGATTTTAATATCAAAACCCTAATGAACTCATTCTTATGCACATTTTTAACTTTTAGCTTAAGAAATGAATTCAATGAACATGTTTATGTAGTATTTGAGATTTGGTTTCTTTATGTTGCTGATATGGTCTAGCTACTGCCTTAAGGGCCTTATTATGATGAATTACTGAGGAATTGGTTATAGGTGGTGAAATATTGGTTAAATGGTGAGTTACCTATATTGTATATTTCTTATTATGAATTGCTCTTGAGCGGTATGGACCACCTTCTTGGTGGCGGTGCTTACTTGATGTATTTGGATATATATATATTTGGTATGTATTGTGAGTGTTGCTTTAAAGGCCTAATGTGTGAATTGAAGTGAGAATGATGAGATTCATGTTGATGTGCTTTATGAAGCTTGAATTGTATATCCTATTTAGATTATGCCTAAATGAAGTATGAGTATATCTTGAGCATGCTAGTATGTGAGAAATGATGAATGAAAGTGTAAGCATGCCTAGAATTCAATGTTAATGAAAGTGATGATTTATGTGAAAGGTGTGCCCTGATGTACACACACACACACTTTGAATGAATGAATGAGTGAAGTTAAGAATGTGAATGAAGAGGGGATATTTGGGATGCACACTCATTATGAGTTGAGATGAAGTGTTTAGTAGAAACCTCACTACCTCCCAAGATCTTTCTAATGTAGGTTGGAGGATGGATACCCATTGTGAGTAGAGATGTGGTGTCCAAAATTTATCCTTAACCTTTCGTAATGAATGTTTAAGACTCCGTGGGGGAGTTATGCTTATCATCGAGAGGATTTGAAGAAGGGGTGGGTGCACATTGTGAGTAGAGATATTGTGCCCAATGTACTTCTTTATATGAGTACTCCTTGTGAGTAGAGATGTTGTGCCCAATGTACTTCTTGATATGAGTACTCCTTGTGACTAGAGAGTGAGTTACTTATTAGCAATCTCATTATCCCTTAACTATGCGCCCACATAGGTGTAGCTATTGGAAAAGCCATGTAAAAGCTAAGAGAAAGGCCCCACCTAGGGCAAGTGGGGAACCCTCATCCGATAAGGGTAGTATCGAAATTCCATGTCTAGTTCTCATGGTCTATGTCGATTAAATCTATTCCCCCACAAAAGAATGTATGAACTAAGTCTCCTAAAAGAACGTACTACTTAGGGTTAGTGGTGGTATGAGACCTTATCTATCCATTGCACTAAGTAAACCTTTCGAAAGGGGAGTCTTGGTGTGTTTTACATTAAGTGTATAAACTAAGTCTCCTAAAAGAACGTACTACTTAGGTAGGTGGTGGTATGGGATGCTATCTATCCATTGCACTAAGTAGACCTTCTAAAAGGGGAGTCTTGGTGTGTTCTATCATGTGTTTTAAATGAAGTTAGATAACTTAAGGTCTAATGATAAGGAAGCATGTTAAAACTAAGTTTTATGTGATGAAGTTAGGAGTGACTAATGTAGAGTGCTTAATCCAAGGGAATCCTCAAGGAGCACTAAGTGGGAGTAGTAATATGAGATGCTACTCTCACATTACACTTAGTGTAACTTATAGGTCCTATTAGAGAAGGGTACTTACATTAAATCCTTCTTGTATGAATGTCTTTCAAATGTCTACTCAAGAGTGTGAATTTGATTTTCAGAATAGGTAAGCCTATGGTTGGTAGTCTTAAAGATCGCTTTGGTGTGTCTTGAAGGGGGTGTATGGGCGGTACCTTCTTTTATTACCTTAAGGAGTCTTAGGATAACTTGATTAGGAAAACCTCACGGAAAATGAGTTCACATTTCTTGCAATGAATTGTCCACTGTAACATGTCACTACTTCACTGTGTTTCGCTGTAATATTTTTGGGTTCACTGTAAAGTGACTCCTTGTTCTAAAATTATGGAACTCTTTTATTCGGTGTTAAATAATAATTTTTATACTATTTAATTCTATAAATCATGAAGGTTTTACTTATTTGGTATGAAAGCTTATTTTACTAAAATGTCCTTTTTTGCATGTTTTTGCATATGTTGTACTTAGTACATTGTTTTGTACTAACCCCATACTTTTATACTTAATAAGTATAGGTTAGAGGCGTTTAAAGACTAGAAGACAAAGCTTGGGAATCTATCCTCTCAAGATTAAGTATGTCCTCTTATATTCGAGGGCATAGTTCTATTTCTTAGTTTCGATCATTAAGACTTATTATGTATTTTCATTTAATGTAAAGGGTCGTGTCCCTAAGATATTTATGTCGTGTCTTTAAGTTGGCTTGTGGATACGAGATCAATCCTTAGCTTTTATGAAAGATGTTTTCTTTATTATTCTATTCGTGAAAAGTTTTAATTCCGCACTACTTTTCATGTCTTATGTAATGAATGGTAGCTAAGGCTTGTACAAGACCTCCGAAAGGTCAAGTACGCAATTGTTCCGACCTATGGGTGCTCCCTTCTTCTAGGGGATACTTTCGGATTGTTACAAAAAAAACACTTGTATGGGCACTTATAATGGCCTATAGGAACTCCCAAGATCTATCTTGTTGAATCATAGATCATCATCTAGTACTAGTTATTTTTTGAAAATTTCAACTAAGCTCCACCAAAAACCTTTCTATGACCCAGAAATGTGGAATCTGGTATGTGAGAGCTTGGTTTTATATTTGGAGTCTTTCTAAGGATTTAAAGTCCTAAGTAGTGAAATTATGAAAATTTAGCTTTTGAATTGATTTTGGTTAACATTTGGCGTACGTATTCTCGGATCGAAATTTCAAAAGTTTTGTTGACTTCGGGGATGATTTTAGGCCTAAGTGACGTATTGGTTAATTTTTGAAAGGTCCAAATTTGTCTTAGCCTTTTTAGGTATTGAGTTAGTTTCTTGTGGTTTTCACGGCTATCAGATCAATGTGATCTTAGATTCATGTTTCGAGTGTGCTATTGAGTCATAACACCAAGCATAATTGATTTGCATATGTGAATTATATGCATGGCGTCCCAAATGAATCTTGAGGGTCTTTTTGGTGTTCTGGGAGTTATTTGATATTTTTGGTGTTGTACTTCTCGCTCTTGTAGAGGGCCTTCGATTTTGCGATCTTCGCACGCTTTTGTGAAGGTCGGCTCACAAAAGCGAAATTGGCCTTTCTAGGTGGGCTTGCTTAAACGGACTAGGACTGGCTTTAGCGAATGTTGCTTAAGTGGAGCCTGGTTTGCAAAAGTGAGGCCCCTATTTTTGCGGGATCTACTCAAGCAAAATCTAAGAGGGTTTTGAATTGTAATTTTGGGGTTTAAGCCCCATTTCCATTTTTAAGCTTGGGAAACTTTGAGGTGATTTTTTATAGGAATCCTTGTGCTGCATTATTTTGGTAAGCTTTCATGATCCTAAAACGTCATTTTCGTCTGATTATTCAAGAATTCTAACATCAAAATTTTAGATTTTGATTGGTAAATAACAAGGTTATTCAAGAACTCAATTTCTAAACTAAAAGGAAGATTGTTAATAACTAATTTTAAGTCCTTTTTGAAATGATTTTTACCATGAGTTTTGTAAGGTCTTGAGTATAATTTTCAACTATTAAACTTCATATTCAAACCTTATTTTCAAAATTGAATTTTGAGTTGATTGACTCATTTATAAAGAAATTGATGTAGGTATTGTTGTTTTTAGAAATTTATTGTGAATACTTGATTGTTATGGATTATGTGGTCTTGGACATGGGTCAGAAGGGGTAAACTCAATTCTTAAAGTGATTAATTGATTGATTTAAGGCAAGTGATCTCCTAAATTATGGATTTTAGTCAAATTTGTGTATTCCATTCGTTGTTCATGTTGTGAGTAATGAGGATGAGGTGAAGAATTAATTGTCCACTTGATAAATCCTAATAAATAAAAAAAGGTTGAGTTGAATGGATTATGTGATGATCATAATGATGTGAATAGACTTGTTGTGACCCTTATTATTAATTGATGAAATGCTTGATAACATGAATGTGACCTTGAATTGTATAAATTATTGTATCTTTCGTGTAGTGTGATATTGTTCGTGTCCATTGCTTGTTGGATACCGTAATGAGACATGTAATAGTTATGATGTCGAGGTCATTTCCGACAAGTGTACATGATACTGATATTATTATCGATGAGTGTTATTATATCGAGGTCATTTTCAACTAGTGAATTGATACGAAGCTGGTGAGAAATGATTTCAGCTAGTAAATTTTTATAAAGTTAATCAGAAATTATTTTGATTAGTGATTTGGTATTAAGCTGATGGAAAATGATTTCTTCTAGTGATTTAGTGTAAAGTCGATAGAAAATGGTTCTGGAGATGATTACTGTAATTTGATGTATTTGATGTTTATGTATGACTTACTTGCTAATTGTTAATTGTGGTTGATGCACTAGTTACGTTTTATTGATCTACTTGACAGGAAGATTAACTTACTTAATTTGTTTGATTGTTGGATCATGTCTTTTGAATTGTGACTTTTGATCCTTGTGAGTTGTTTATTGTAGAATTGTTAGTGTCACGTTCCGAGCCTACATATTGGATGTGGCCGACACCTAATAATCATTGCTGGTATTGAGCAAACTCTTGACATGACTTACTTAACTCAGCGAAAGACTTAACTTAATCATAAGAGAAGAAACATTCTCATAAAATAACTTAAGTAAATGTTTTGGCCAAATGACACTTTAAGTCTCAAAAATATAAAATCTGAAACTTTAAAACCTTTAAGAACTTTAAAACCTTTAAAGACTCAAACTAAACAATCTAACTGACTATCTGTCTATGAAGCCCCTATAATACTAAGATGAATGTTGGGAAAAACCCACACAACGTTCTAAAACAAAAAGACTGAACAACAATAAAAGAGTCCTCCGGAATGTAAGGAGGCTCACCACTGACACTGAGTGCTCAAACTGGATCAACGAGGCGTTGGACGTTGATATTTATTACATGCGTCTCCATCATAAAATGATGCAGGCAAACTGGCAGCAGTACATTGAATATACGAGTATGCGAGTTGGAATGCGAAACAACAACTTAAGCTTGAAAAGAATAAGAATAAACACTTACCCTGACTCTGCTCAACTTATAACAGACTGAACTTAATATAAAGCAATAAAAACTCATGCAATAAATATAAAGCTCGTAAAACTGTGTAATGACTCAAATTCGTTAAAGAAAATACAATAACAACTCAACTTTACTTATATATAAAAGTAATATTGTTTTTTGACCTACCTTGGAAAACTCTTAGGATATAGTGAGGTTGCTACTAAACACTTCATCTCAACTCACGATGAGTGTCCACCTCAAACTGTGTATGAGCTTAATTGGTGATACAATGTCTCGCCCACGCTGCCAGAACTATCCTATACTTTGTCGTCTCATAAAACTCCTCAACTTAGTGGATCCACTATCTTAACTTACGTGATCATCTAAAAAGTATGACTCGTTAATACCCATGATGGATACATGGTTTACATGGAGACTTGAGCTAATATGAACTCTCATCCCCACATCGGTGCTCAATACTAATCCCAAAATATACTTTAGCTCATGCTTTTAAAATAACTTCCTTTCTTTGGGTTGAGATAATTTGCTCAATACTTAAGCTTTAAAAATCCTCTTCGGATCAATGTCCCTTTTTTCTTGTTCAAAACTCTTTTAGAAATCTTGGTTTCCTCTTTAACATAAGTGAGAAAACATTTATAAACTTTTAGGAAATACTTAACTCCCTTATAACTTTTGAGAAATGAACTCAACTCTTAGAGAATACTTAGTTCCCTTATATTACTTTGGAGGGAGATCTTCAACTCTTTACTCTTTACTTGACTTGAAACTTGAGCCTTAAAATGAAGTTAAAACGTTTAACAAAGAATCTTTAAAACCTTAAGAACTTTATTTTGACTTACTTCATAACATTAGACTTGACTCTTAACTCTTAGACTTTGATCGTAACTTTCCTTGAATTGGATTATGGTTTCAAGGTTATGATTTGCGTTCTTCAGTGATTTCTAGGTGTTTCAAAATCATTTGAAGTGATTAGAATCTTTGGAAGGTATTAATATACCTTAGAAGAACATAAAAGGACTAAACTACAAAAACTGGGCGAAAAACGTCGATCCGAGCGCGCCGCGCCAGCCTTATTTGAATAAGGCTTGGTTCTGGTGCGCCGTTCCAGACCTTAGAGACTGAGGCCACTTTTTTGGTACACTGCAGGCGCAACGCGCCTGGCCTTGCCCAGGTTCGTTTGACGGATTTTTCAACTTGTTTTTCATCTCCAAACCTTCCTAATTCTTTCACCAAACACTTGGGACTATTCGTACCCTCAATAGCCACTGAATTCAATTCAAAAACAACCCATAGAAACAAGAATAAACCAACAATAGGCAGTTAATGATTTAATAGATAAGAATTCAACACTTTTCTTCATGAACTTCAACTCTTAATGACATGTAAACAATTCATAAGTTTCTGAATTGAAACAAATTGGTGTGTGGGTGGACTCACCCAACACGAAAGATCTCATATACCTTGTTAGGATTCATCCCTGATGAAATCCACTCGAAGTTATTAGTGTTCTTGGTGAAACCTTGATCTCTCTCCCTTCTCCTTCTTCTCTTATCTTTTATACCAAGCCTAAGCGTGAATCTAGTTTTCCAAAACTGACTTAAGACTTATTTTTACCCCAATTAAACCCTTAAAATAAATTAGGAAATAGTTGGGTGAAAAGTCTAGTTTGCCCTTATTTAAATTCGGATTGGACTTTCCTCACTTCGACTATCCAACTTCCGATAGGAATATCTTCCTCATACGTTATTGAAAATGCGCAAACTTGACGGCATTGGAAAGATCTCTCCAATGGCTTTCCAACCATATCATGAATTACCTCTAACTCCTCCTGAGATAGAAGATATTGCCTTTTGAAATTGACCAAAGTTCACTTCTTAAACTTAGAAGAATTTTCCAGATTTTCCCCTTTCTTTACGACGTGATTATTTTTAATTTCTTATCTTATTCTTAGTTACTTCAAGTTACGAGATGTTACAAATCAATTGGACTGATCTCTATGCAGGTTGTAATTTAAGAAGGTTCTGTTGGAATGAAAGGAGTATTTGTTTTCTAGCTAAGTTTCTTCGTTTATTAGATTGCTTGCTGGGGTACCATATTATTGGTAGTACCCACTCATTGTTTCTATACTTGTATAGTTCTAAGCCCGGTAATGTGTGATCGTCCTTTTTCTCCTACTTTCTGAGGCTTGTCAAAGGACTAGAAGTAGCTGCTTGTCTTATCGGCGAACCCTTTTTTCCTTTTCCTTATGCTTTGTTTTATTTGAGAATCAAAGACTGAGACTTGTATTTATTTCTTAATTTCGTGTCTTATATATGTAGTGACTTGCATTCGTGACAATGAGATTTTGAGGATTTTAATAGAAAGAAGAAGTTTTTCGCTTTATCTTTTTTTTGCTTTATATTTCCATTTTTTTTCGTTTACCGTCGAACTAAGATTGACTTGTCTTGATAAAAATAAATAAGTTTCATCGTGTTCATTTTTGAATCGTGATAAAAATCTTTTCATAATTTGATATCATATATTTATAATAATACCATACGTGCTTTAGCGCGTCTTCATGATATGCTTTCAGATACTAATATCAATTACAATTCGTTTTTGCTCAATGAATACAAATTATCCATGCTTTAGCACCTGGAGCAATGACTTCTGGTGCAACAACAAGCACCAGTTTATTTCTTTTATATAAACCCCTCTCACTAAAGCTGCCATGATTTGCATCTATCTATGTTTGATCCAAACAATTTAATGGTCGGTCCTAAGAGGATGTGGCAAAGACAGCTGTGAAGTAGGTAATGACGTGCCTCACAAGATTTTGGTTGAAATGGCTGCAATATTGTGGCTGGCAAATGAATCACCGACTTGTGAGAAAGTTGTTTTATTACAAAATCAAACTAATTTAAATTTATGTTATATAGAATTTTCATTAGAAGGAAAAACATTTTAGAATATAATTATTTTTTATATAATTTAATTATTAGACACACTTGGGAAGCTTTGAATTTGTTTATGTTTCACATAAATATAATTTATATGAACGTTCTTTCACTTTATTAACATTTATATTTGACAGTAAAGTAATTGGACGGACCTTATAGTGTTCGCTTTTATCGTTATAAAAATAAAATAATTATAATAAAAGGAATAAAGAAAGTGAATTACTTGCTTTCCATTTTCTTTTCCACAAATAAGAGTTGAATATTTTAACTGTGTGAAAATATAGTGTTCATTCAACCCTATCACACTCATAATTAAATCATGTGTGCTTCTTAAAGTCTATATTTGTTTGCTTCTACCATCACAATTTTCAGAAAATGATAACGAATTTGTATATGTGGTCCATTATTTATTATGCCTACGTAACACAGATTCGATAAGATAAGAAAATACTTTTTATTATTTTTCTACGCATAATACATAAATATAATTTTAATTTAGTGATTGACAATTATAATTTTTAATTTTGGACGTGCACACGTAGACATTTTAATGTGTATAAAATTGAATAAATAGACACACGTATCCTACATGACATAATACACGTAGCACACAAAATTTCCATATTGGGTGTCATGTAAGATGAATGTGTCAATTTGTTTAATTTTATACAAGTTTAAGTGTCCACTTGTGCACATCTAAAGTTAAGAATCATAGTTATAATTAATGTCAAACTAAAGGTCATGTTTATATATTATGCCTTTTTTTTTAATTAACACACACATATAACATCACGTTGTAATCGAGGAACTTTGAGAGAAAATTCTAAATCCGCCCATAATCAAAATGTTATATTAAAAGTAAAAATATTCTTTGTTAATTAGACCATTCAAGTTAGTCAATTTGAGGAATAAGTTGGATAGTGGAATTAAAGCAGCACGGTATATAATAATCAAACTTAACCAACTTTGTGATATATGCTGCCATCTTAATAGCGTGTGCAATATAATGTGAAAGCGTGTAGACTTAGCACCAAAATTTCTTTTTTATTTTTCTATAAATGTTACGTACGACTTGTGAAATTAATAGGCTGACTTTTTCTAATATGCACAACTTGTTTTGTATGTCTATATAGCTTACCTCTTAAGCCACAATCTCTAAATTAAATTCTCATTTCTCATTTTCCCCTCGAGTTTGATTAGGATTCAATCATTCATGGCGGATTCTAAATTGTATTACAAGGTTAGCCAAATCACAGTGACGTTCCTCGTGGTTTTCCTCTTGATATCTCTATGTTCATGTGCTAGACCGTTTAATATTGTACTTGTGACTAGCAAGGACTCAAATTCATGGTCCGATGAGAAATATTTTGATGAAGATAAAATGAAGGTGAGAAGGGAACGTGTCAATATGTTATTACACCGGCTTCCTAAAGGGAAGAAACCGGTGTCTGGGCCAAGTAAAAGAACCAACAACCTCAACGACTAGCTTATCAGTTCGAATGAAACCTCTAATTGTATACATTTTTTTTTTGTTCTTATGTTTTGTTTTAGATTTCTTTGTTTTTTTAATTGTTTGCTGAAGTTATGGATTCTGTTGTAAATATTTGTAGTTCAAATCTGATTAAATTAGTTTATCTGCTGAATTTTTATTATTTTTTTTTAAAAAAGAAGGATTAAGTCGAAGCAAGTGATGCAGCTAATAGTTACGCCACTGCTAGAGTTCCAAAATTAAGGTAGTGATTTAATATCGAGTTAAAATTATATATAGTCATTTTTTAATAATAGTGTACTCATTATTTCAAAATTATTGATAAACTCTCCTTGTTAATAACTACTTGATTTTCAGATAGAAGAATATTTTAGTTTAAGAGCGGGGGTTCAAATGAAACTAAAATTTGTATGATCATCTTTTGTCGAAAGCAACCCATAATTCAGCAATGAGTTGCTGACTATCTGCAAATTAAATGTATCACAATATTTTGATTTTTGGTATTAGTATGGTATAAATGCTTGGAGAAATTCTAGTCAAGGACATCACAAAATTACAATAATGGTAACAAACAATGCAATAAACTAGTTATTATTATAATAATAGAAGATAAAAAGTAGTCTGACGAACGATGTTGAATTTGAGAACACCAATCACTATACTACGAGTCTAGAGCACAAACAATAAGGAGGAGTCGTTCGGTTGGAAGTTAGTTATTCCACTATTAATTATCTTGTAATTAGTTATTTTGGGAAAACTTATTTTATCATGTCTATAGAATAACTTATTCCATCACTATATTATAAATAGTGAGATAAATAATCCCAAACAAGACATCTAAATTTAACCTCTAATTAATTTTTTATCATAAAATTATTTAGGGAATTTTTTCAAAATGTCAATATTTAGTATTTAATATGGTATTGTGTCAACAATTTCAGTATTTAGTGATACTGTTAAAAGTTAACCTTAATATGTATGTTAATATATATTTTAATTATTTGGTTTAATTAAAAAAATACAGAATTTATATAACATGAGCTATTCAGGGAAGAGAAATTTTTTAAAAAGTAACAAATATGGTTCCTAATATGTGGTACATTGACATCACTAACACAAAAAAAAAACACAATACAAAATACATTAAATCTATGAAATATAGAAGTACATACTAACTATAACAGAATCAACACATACAACAACGAACAAAAAAACACCAAATAAAAATTGTAAACGTGCACTTAATTTACTGAATACGTATAAATGTCGAAAACAAAAAACACATACGGTTCCTAATATGTGGTACATTGACTTTAAAAAAAATACATTAAATCTATGAAATACAAAAATACATACTAACTATAACAGAATCAAAATTCCATATACACTTCCAAATCTATCAATACAAAATACGTTAAATCTATGAAAATACAACAATACATACTAACTATAACAGAATCAAAATTCATATACACTTACAAATCTATTCTATAATAGTACAAACGCACTGTAACCTGTATTTATTTGAAGCTTAGAAGTTACTAAACAAATTCAACTAAACATGCAAGATACATAACATGCAAAAAAATAAAATACCTCTTCTCCAACAATTTTGTCTTCTTCAACTTCGTCGTTATGAATTTGTGTGGGATTTTGCACATCGACGGAGTCCTGCAATTTTTCCCGTCGTCTATCCTCCATAGATTTAGAAGTGGAACCTACATTATTGTTTATTTCTTGAGTGAAAAAGATTAAATGATGGAAAATCAGAAGAAGTTTGATATTTTGTCCGATACCTCTAGTAACTCTCTTGAAATCATCCATTGAAGAGAGAATTTTGGATTATCAATCCCTAAAAGAGTTTTTAAGAACAACATAAATTAAAAAAAAATAAAAAAAACAGTAAAATCAGTAAGCAAATAATAAAGAATATGATAAACATGAATACCCAAATTAATGTTAATCTTCAAATCCAATCTTGAAACGAAAGTGAAGGAAAATAATCGAAAATAAAAATATATTGAATCTGAAAATCTGGGGATATATGATTTGGATTAATCATAGAGAGAGAAATTGAAAAAAGCATAATTAAAGGACATTAATATCTAGCCAATTACCCAAATATATGGCCCCGTGTAATCTATGACAGAGAAAACATGATTTGTATCAGAATATTTTTTATTTTTTAAATAATGACATTTTTGACATGTTTAATAATATTATTAAAGTATGGAGGTTATCACTAAATAAGTTGGTTTTTTTTTTTTTGTTTAGTTGGCTATTTACGAATTATTTATTCTTATCTCTCACACCAAATGAGCCCTTAATGTTTACAGACGACAATATTGATGATCTCAGGAGAGACTACGAATTGTCTCACATGGTCTTTGTGTAAACTTTTTTTTACAAATGAAAGCATTAGTATCTCAAAAATAAATTCAAATTATAATGTCGCCATAATATATATATATATATATATATATATTATATATATATATATATATATATATATATATATATATATATATATATACATATATATTATATATATATATACATATATATATATATAATATATATATATATATTATATATATATATATATATAAGGGAATTAGATTTTGAGTTCCATTTACGGGCTTTTGCTAATGTTTGATCGTCTATTTTTTCAAAAAAAAAATTATTTTCAAAATTGGATTTTTTTTTAGAGTGAAAAAAGTGTAAAATATTGTAACTTAAAGGACAAAAAGAACAATATAAAGATGAAGACAAGAAAAGATGATGACAAGAAAAACAATATAAGATAATTTTCTTTCTTTCAAGTGTTTTACCAAATCTTCAAGTGTATACAATATGAACTTTTATGTCTCTATTTATAGTGTAACATAGATTCATACAAAAGATAGTCATAAACATGACATTAACATGAATATAATGTAGGGGGTTATGGGGGTGAAATGTTTCAAGAATAATGATCATGAAGGTAGAAGTTATCTTCATAATGAAAGGAAGTAATGTAATAACTTTGGTAGCATCCCACAAAAAATTAAGATAAGATTCCAAGCTATTCTTTATTTGTGAATAAGATCTTATCAGGTGATTCTTAAATTGTCAATACTTCTAAAGGTAAATTTTTTAGTGTGAGAATGATATTGGATACAATTAAGGTCACTAAAAACTTTTAGCACAAAGTTGAGTTGAAAGTTTCCTTACGGATTAAATTTTGATTTAAGATTTTACTTGGGTCAACTTTAAATCCGCAACAAAAATAATATTGCGGTAATAAAACCAGTAAAACTGGATCACAATAATACGGTCAATCAACGAGAATAAAGAGCAATATGACAACAAGATTTTACGTGAAAACCCTCCTGAATAAGGGAAAATTCATGACCCAAGAGCAGCAACTGATATCATTATAGTAAAGATTTTTACACTTGTAGGTATGAATAAAACTCCAAAGATCACTACACACTCAAAAGAAATAACCCTCTCTTGATTTTTCCACCTCACTACGATATCGCCCACAATTTCTATTTTTTCTCACAGACTATTTTCCTTTGTGATGCCTCACTCTTCTTTTCTCCCCTTTGCTTTTTGGTGCATTTAAGAATGAAGAATGACCCTCCCTTTCATAGTGAAAAAATTCACAATCACAGCTTACCAACTTTTGATTTTTGAGGAAAGATGGAAAATAATCAGCACACCATATCTGCCAACCTTTAAAATTGTGAGAATTGTTCAAAGTTTGGCACATGGGGATGGATCCCACAACCATATCTCTTATAAAATAACCTATAAAATTTAAGATGTTTTAATCTTCTTTCCAACGACATCAATTTCGCAACAATCTGAGTTTTGAGTAAAAAGTTATGATCATTTTAGTAACATGATATAGTGCAATGATGAATTAGCCGACGAGAAAATATTGAAAAAGGTAATTTTTTTGTCTTTTTACCTCAAAAACCTAAAATAATTTCTTTCCTAATTAAAGACTCAAAGCAATCAGATTTTCATCTCTTAATCCATCATTTTCTTCTCGCTCAAACCCTAAGGCAAAATTATAAGGAAAAATCAAAGAAGAAGACCTCATCCAAGATTCTTTCAATCTTTTTCAAGATTATTCTTCAAAATAAGTCTTTCTCCGAGAATTCCGTTCTTTCAAACTCAAATTCCTCCATACAATCAGAATCACTAATGAAAGTCATAATTTTTTGCCATAAACTCAAATTCCTCCATACAATCAGAATCACTAATGAAAGTCATAATTTTTTGCCATAGACTTTCAAGAAACTAACTCAAGAAAGGTTTTCTTGTATTTTCTCCTTCAAGCTAGTATTTTCAAGGCTTCTAATCAAGATTTTAATTTCTTCAAGAACCTTTTTCTTCCAGGATCAAGATAGTGTTGGACTAGTTTGTCCTCACACCCTACATCTACTTTTAAATTAGTAAAAGAGTAATCTAGTATTCGATCCCTAGATTTGAGTATTTTTTAGATAAGTTAATTTGAATTCTTGACTTTCTTTTTCTTTTTGAAATTCTGTTACTAATTATTGAATTGTTATAGGTTATGCATTAAAGTTCTTGAATTGATTCATTCATGTCTATATTTCAGCATTAACCCTATGAATTGAGTATTTTCTGGAGGAGAAATATTGTCTAGTTATGAGTTTGGAGTTTTTGAGTTCTGAGTACTGAGTTTCCTTATTGCTATTAAGACCCGGAGTTTCCACATGAACCCTATCATTTGAGTTATAAATTCTGAAAAGTTTTTTAGAGCCAACACTTGAGTTCTTAAGTTGAGTTTTGAAAAAGTAAGGATAAGTTTTGAGAAAAGAGTTGCTAAGACATGATTAATATGACAATCGAGTATGTCATTAATGTATGGGCAGTATGGTATCTAGATATAACATCAATATTTTATGTAGTATGACTTCTCGAGTCATCAATGGTCATATTAAAATATATTTTTGATATGTTTTTGAGAAAGAGTTTTCAAGTATGAATTGAGTAAAAAAGTATAAGACGACAAGAAGTATCAATTTTTACATTTATAAAGAGAAACTTAGATTTCTAAATGGGTTATAAATTCAATAGATATTTCAAGAGTAGCTACCTCTTTTAAGACGATAGTTTGAGCAATTATCTCAAACCAAAGGAAGAGTTATATTTTTAAACATATAAGCATGAGTTATATATTATTGGGAGAAGTATTGAGCCCCGATATGGAAACAAATCCAGATAATTCAAAGCCCTCATAAACCATGAACACCAATGTAACACCCAGAATTTAGTAATGGAGGTTTGGAGTGTTATATGAGGGATAAGACTTATAAAATGATTTTAATACTTATAATACATGTTTAGGGGTTAATTGTCCGGGTACGACCATCCAAGGACCACCCAAGGGGTCCTTGAAGGGGACCCGAAGAGCAACCCTGAAATTTATCAAAAATGTAACCTAATGATGGTCATTCACGGCCAGTAGATCAGTCTACGGCCTGTGGGTCATGGGCGTAGGTCAGGCCGAAGCTGGACTATAAAATATAGGTCTCAGGTACAAACCATGATGCCAAACCACGGACAGTAGTCCGATCTACGATCCATGGATGGCTAGGTCGTGGATGCTGCCAATTTTCAACTTTTAGTTTTTAGTTGAGTGTTTAGGGGTTAAGTTAGTAATTAGTTAGAGGCCAATGTAGGTTGGATAATAGTTTATTTAACCACTTATATAAGATTAATAATAATGTATTAATGATATCAAACACTTAATTATTTTTTTCTTTTTTATATTTATTAAAATTCTCTATTTCCATAGCATGTATCCAATAATTATTATTAATATTAGTTTTGTATTTCTCATTTAAGATTTTTTTTAAAAAAAAGTTCTTTATGTTAAACGTTTAAAAATGTGAAACAGAACTTTTACAAATTCATTTTTTTCTTGTGTGTCACCAGAATTAATAGAAAAAAAAGAGTAAACCAAATGAATTTGTGAAAGCATAAAATAATAGTATTATGAATATAGTTTTTTGCATTAAAAGGTACGACTTAAAAAAACTATAGAAACATTGATTAAAAACGGGTGCAAAGATGAAATAGAAAAAGAAAAAGAAGACTAAGGGCCCGTTTGGCCATAATATATTTGTGAAAAATTTGGCAAATAATGTTTGTCCATACAATTTGCCATTATTTGGCAAATATTTTTGGCAATATCCCAAATTTCCAAATACTAGTTTTTTCTAGTATTTGGGCCAAATCTCATTATTTGGGATATTTTGAAAATTAAAATTTTACCCCAATCTTTTATCTTTTACAAAAACACCCTCTCTAGTTGTTGCTTGCGTTGTATTATACATCATTTTTTACGTGAACATCAAAATAGTGATGAAATATTTAGTGAATATTAAATAATGATATGATTGTTGATGAAAATTATTAAAAATTGGCTTTAGCTAACAAAGTCATGTACTTTGTCTGCTTCACGATACATGGAATAATTCTTGTTGCACTCACTCCAAATTACCACATTGTTTTAGTGTAATGGACATTATTTGTTATTGTTGTAACGAACATTCAATTGACTTGTAATACAAACTTTTAGTTAGTTTGATAGTTTTTAAAACTTGTGCGTATAAATCATATTTTTCTAAAAATGTGAAATATATTTCCCAAATTTTATGGCCAAACAGATGGTGAAATTTCACCCAAATTTTCACTCAAATAATATTTGCCAAGAATATTTGGAAATCTATGGCCAAACGCTAGCTAAATTTTGATAAAATAGAAGTGAAAGAGAGAGTGTGAACAAGAAAAGGGGCCCACAAAAAACACTTGTCAAAAGGAAAGAATGCCTCACCCAACTATTGTTGGTTGTCTCAACCACAATAAAATTTTTCAATAAGACAGATATGTAAAGTTAGACAAGAAAAAGAGAAAAGAAATAGAAGAGAGGAAGAGCGAAGATAGAATATAATTATAAAAATAAAGTTAAAAAAAAAGGTAAAAAATAAAAGATAACATGTACAATAATAGTCATATCAAATCACCTTATTAATTCCGTTTGGATTTGGACTCTTAGTTCTATTTTTTTTTTTAGTTTAATCCTAACTACTTTCTCCATTTAATAAAGAATATCTCTATTTCCTTTTAAGTTTGTTTCAAAAAGATTGACCTCTTTTTTTTTTGGCAACTTTAATTTTTCACGTGGCATGTTTAACATTACAAGATTAAAGAGCATTTTGGTACATTTGGCATAACTTTAATTTAGAACTACAAGATTAAAAAGTCTTATTTCTTTTTTTAAGCTCCATTTCAAATCAAACGAGGTCAATCTTTTTGAAACAGATGGTGTAATAAACAAAATATGGGTGGGGGTGGGGTGGGGCCTAAGAGACTTTACTTCAACCCTTACTAGCCGCCACTGACTACATGTAAAGAAGAAGTTTTAACCATATTTTCAATATTATTGTTACTCTAATTTTTAAAAGTAAAAATGAAAATTTTTAAAATCATTTTTAATTCATGTATTATAAATCTTATTTTTAATCATGACAACCAACAACGATGAAGAATACGTGACGAATAAGATTATCATGCATATGAAGAGGGTGAATCAAATTTTGTCAAGAAAATCTAACCAAAAAGGAGAGATTTGTTAGGATTTTGTCCTAATCTTTTTACCATATTTGAATTTTAATTTTACCTTGAATAAAAATTATAGCATTAACATATTTTTATTTTTCTGAAATGAGAATATAATTCTCTTTCATATTTCGTTATCCTTTCCCTATAGGAAAATTTGTAGTCATTTAAAGAGTTGTTTATTGGGGATATTATTCTCTTAAAAGATTTAATGTTTTTAGTAAATATTAGATTTATATAATATTATTATATTTTAGTATAAATTTTTTCATCTAATTTATCATCGTCTTGATGTGCAATTGTAAACTTACGCATGACGTTTGAATCCAACAAGTGATATAGAGCACCTGGTTCAATAGTTTCATGACTCGATGGTTCATTGAGATTTAAGATGCATTCAAGAGATTTCAAATCAATTTGCAATAAATTTGATGATAATGATTTTTATCAAGCTACATGTCGGGGCGATCAAATCCGTCGGTGGCCTAATGCCAAAATCAAACTAGAGGTCTTAAAAAATTTATGTATGTTTTTATCAAATAAAAAATATAATAAACATAAGATATAAAATAAAAATACTATTAGAAATTAGAATGATATTACCAAATTCAAGAACTGTGAAGACTTGATTTCCAAAAATGAATTGGGTTGTCGCGATATACTTTTCTCCAAATTTAAAACGTAAACTATATTTTTTAAAGTTGAAATTATCAATACAACAAGGTAATTCTTAAGGTTTGAATAATAGAGGTGTAAGATTAGAAAAGAGAAAGAGATAAAGAAAAAATAGAAGAGATGATAGAATATACGTATAAAAATAAAATTAGAAAACAAATAAGGTAAAAAATAAATAACATGTACAATTAAAAAAAGTACAATTACTTTTTATTGGAAAGGTAAAAAGAAATAGTCATATGAAATCACCATATCAAAACCGTTTGAATTTGGACTCTTAGTTCTATTTTTTTTTTTTAAAATTTAATTCTAACTAATAAACAAAATATAGGGGGGCCTAAGGCCAAACACTTTACTTCGACCCTTACTAACTGTCCCTAACTACATGTGGAGAAGAAGTTACCATATTTTCTATATTTTTATTGCTGTAATTTTAAAAATAAAAATAATTTTTTTTAAACAAGTTTTAACTCATATATTTTAATTCTTATTTTTAACCATGACAATCAACATCGATGAAGACTATGTGACGAATAAGATCATCATGCATACTAAAAAGGTAGATCAAATTTTGTGAAAGATCTAATTAATAGGAGAAATTTGTTAGGATTTTGTTCTAATTTTACCTTGAAGGAAAATTAAGCATTACCATAATTGCTTTTACTTTTTTCTGAAAGGAATATATAGTTCTCTTCCATATTTCGTTATCCTTTCCTTAGAGAAAAACTTTAGAGATCTATAAATTGAATATTCATATTCTTATAGATGAACATAACAACATCCACAATGTAGTCATTTAAAGAGTCTTGTGTATGGAGAGATTTATTTTATCAACAGTTTTAATGTTTTTGTTCTATATTATTTTTATATAATAATATTATCTTTTAGTCTAAATTTTTTCATCTAATTTATCAAGTTTTGATTTGCAATTGTAAGATTTCGCATGACGTCCTAATCACTTTCGAACCAAAAAAAATATCTTCTTCTCAATAATGTTATTCTTCTGTTCATCCCTATCACAAAAAGAAAAAGAAAATCAAATATAATTCCCTCATTGTTCTTATTTGAGTTATTGTTCGGGCTTTGGAACTCCAATTACAAAGTGTGCTCAAGTTTGTTTGAGATAGTAATTACATGTTGAAGAATCGAGTTCATTGTTTTGAATTTGGGGTCATAGATTCACAAAATCAATTTTTAGATTTTCAAGCTTTTAAGATCTCTTTCATATTTTTTTGAGATTTTAACTGAAATCTTCAAATATTGTTCTTCAAACTAAAAAAGCCAGTTATTAAATGTCAAATTCTGGCCTTAATTGCAATATCCAAGCAATTTTTAGTAACAATCAGTTAAATCTCTTCAATCTTTTGTACTTCAAAAGCTCAACAAAGGCTAGAAATTTCTCAACAAGAAGTTTAAAATGAGTAGCTATTTTTAACTTTCAACATAATGAATGACTTGAAGAGTTTTTCACCATCTTTCAACCTTGAGAATTAAATTTTCAGTCTCAAATTCGATGACAGTAAAACCTTAACAATAAACTCAATCATTAAACACACAACTACTATCTCAAAATAACTTCAGCACACTTTGAAATCGAAATTTCAAAGTCCAAAAACAGTGAAAGAACTATTTTTGATATTTAAAATTTTTTTGATATAGATGAACAAGGAAGAACAACTAACAGAACTGTCATGTCAACACATATGACAAAGATAACATTTAAGGGTATTAGTGGTCCAAAACATAGACGACAAGGGTAGTTTTAATCCCAAACATAAATAAAGGGTATATATGAGCTATTTCGAATGGTTCAAGGGTATTAATTACTATTTTCCATAAAAATGAAGTGTAGTGACTTTCATTGAAATATCAATAGGTGGGTGATTTTTGGTATAAAATATAGTTGAGTGACTTTCTACGTAAATCATTTAAAATTGTGTGACTTTATGAGTGAACTATTCAAAGTTGAGTGACCATATGAAATATTACATGGTTTATACATTTATATTTAAATGTTTTTTTTTAAAAAAAATGTAACACTTATATATACGATTTCGAGAGAGGAACATAGGTTTACAAGAACCCGATAACTCCTTCTAAGATACGCTCGTGGCTGGATCATAAATATCAAAACCTAATGAATAACTAAAAATCCTAAAAAGTGTTCTTGATATATAGTGAAAGTTTCTTTCATATATAGTGAAGTTTTTTTGATTTATGAGAAACTATAAGTTGAAATCAGAGAAATTGACGATAAAGATTGATGTATTGAATACAAAATTTGTTACTTTACATTGAGTTGTAAGTTTGTATTTATACACATCTAACTACCTTCTAATTCTTGTTATTGAAAGTAACTAACCTAACTGTTTAACTCCTATTTAACTAACACTTTCTAATTGATTTTGGAAGGGTTTATAACTAAACATTCTTCTTGAGTTCCGTCAGCATATAGGCACTCAACTTCTTCATTAGAATGATTAACTTATTGTAAAAGTGCTATGTTATTTGGGTCCAATTTATGTAAAAAAAAAAATTTGTTATAATATGAAATTTGGGATTTCTTAAAATTTTCAACAACATTCTTAGAAATTATTAGTGGGTCAATTATAAAGAAAAGTTCGGTTGGATAATTTATTTACAAGAAAAATGGTTGAATTGATCGTTTGGTGATAACTTCCTTTCGCTTTAGCCATTAATGGCTTCTCTTCCTTCCTCCTCCTCCTCCTCCTCCATCATCATCTTCTTTTGCTTTATCTTTTTTTTTTTAAATATAAATTTGACGGACCACAAACGTAAATTGTTTCTAGTGAATTGTATGTTAAAATTTTCGAAACATCGAGAGGATTTTATATCTAAAATTTGGGTTTGTTTAGAGATGATTTTGATTGATCAAGATTGAATATCCATCGTATAATTTATGTATAGTTTGTGTATACTTCATGTATATTTAAGTTATATCCAGTAATGTAAGTGTATCACAATGTGTAATTAGTGTATAGCTCATGTACCTGTAAGCTATGTTGTATAGTTCATTTATATTTTCTATAACTTTACATTTTGTGTGTCGATTATCGAAGATTTTATTGGCCTAAAGCAAGCTCCTCGTTCCTGATTTCTCAAGCTCAAAGCATTTCTCCTATCGCATGCTATACTTCTTGTTACTCTTACTCATCCTTGTTTGTACGTCATACTCCATCATCTACTATCTACCTCTTTATTTATGTGGACGACATCATCATAACGGATAGTGATGTCTCTTATATCTACTAATTCACCCAATCCCTTGATCTTTACTTCTATCTCTTAAAGACCTTGGTGTTCTCTCCTTTTTCTTGGATGAGCCTAATATACATAGAATAAAAATGTAAAAATGGTAACTCTTGACGGGTTAAGAGTTAACGTGATAAGAAAATTGAAAAAATCCACTCCCACACTAATAAACTGTTAATTATAAACTTTAACATGTTCCCCAACTGTTTATTCTATAGTCAAAATACTATTTTAAAGCATCACATTATTAATTTGGAAAAGTCTATAGCGCCAAATCAAGATAGATTTGAAATCACAACTTCAAAAACTTACAAAATTATTTGCTGATCATGAGCCTAACATTTCTTTTCAATTGTTTTGTGTAAGTAAAAATAGTGCACCATTTTAAAATAAATTTCTTTATTATGATGTTAACATGGGTAAAAAAATTCTCAACATATAGATGACTGTAATCAAGAAAACTTGCATAACACCTTTCTTCCACATATGTCAATTGCAACTCTAAATCTGAGAAGAAAAATTTTATACTGAAGTTTAAGAATAGAAGTTCATCCTACGGCCTGGTAAAAATTCAACATCTATCTATATATATTTATCTATTTATCATATCATATCATCATATATTATTATAAGTGGGAAGTTCCAAATTGTAAAGTTGAAATACCATTTTACTAAAGAAATCCATGTAGAAATCTTATGCAGAGAAATCAAAGATTGTATTGATATATTGATATGCGATCAATTATTGATGAATTGATGAATAATAATGTTAAGTACATACTCCTTATATAGATTAGAATTGTAGAGTCCTAAGTTAACTATACTTAGAATCCTACTACAATACCTATTACTGTTAAGGGTCCAGCCCATTGATGGGAGGCCCATATGTTTTGGGCTTTGTTGACTTCTTCTAGAAGTCTTTTGGGGGAGCTGCTGTCTGGCTTAAGGGTCTGTTTTGACGTGAAAAACAGAAGAAAAAACGGAGAGTGTGTGAGATAGAGAGAGAGAACAGATTTTTGAGAGAGGGTTTGAGAGCCTTGACAGAATTTCAGTTTTCCGGAGATCCGACCGTTGGATCGTACTGAAATTTTCACATCTGGTTCACAACACATAGAACTACATCTTGACCGTTCAGATCGTCAATCGGAGTTCTTGATCGTCTGTTATTGCAGCTGCTGTAATCTGCGTTTTTGGGTGATATTTCCCAATTTCTCTTCTCTTTTTGTGTTGATTCTTATGTATGTTGTTGTTGGTGGGCTGTGACATCCTTGTATACTGATTTGGGTGTTTTTACCTCAATTTGCATAATAAGAGAAGAAGAAAGGTGGACTCCTACAAGTCCCGTGGTTTTATCCTTCATACCGAAGGGGTTTTCACGTATAAATCTCGTGTGTCACTTGCATATTTATAATTCACATTTTCTTGTGATTTAATTGATGTGTTGCTGATTTGAGCTTGGTTATAGAGTGGTGAATTTCTTTTGGTAAATGGGTGAAGTATATTTGGTTGATTGTCTTGAAGTCGATCCTTGTAGGTGTTGTACCCTACTTGTGTTTTTTTGCGCCTCCCCCTACATCTGGTATCAGAGCGGAGTGTTAAACCATAGACATGGAGCATGGAAATAACTCTATGGTTAAACTGACATCAACCAATTATTCCATTTGGCGTCCGATGATGGAAGATTTGCTATATTGCAATGATTTGTTTGACCCAATTGATGTGGATAAAACAAAGAAAGATGACCAGCCCACTAAGCCAGAGAAGATGATAGAAAAAGAATGGGAAAAGTTGAAGAGAAAGACCTTGGGGACAATCAGACAGTGGATTGATATTAGCATATTCAATCATGTATCCCAGGAGACTGAGCCGCTTGAACTATGGAGAAAATTGGAGGGTCTTTATGAGAGGAAGACCGCTCATAACAAGGCCTCGTTGATTAAGACGCTTGTTAATCTCAAGTTGAAGCCAGGGAAGTCTGTTTCTGAGCATCTTAGCGACTTTCAAGATATTATTAACAGTTGACTGTTATGAAAATTGTTCTTGATGATGAGTTGGCAGGCTTTATTCCTCTTGAGTTCTTTGCCAGACAGTTGGGAAACTTTTTGGTTGTGTCCATCAGCAACTCAGCTCCAGATGGTACGCTTTCATTGGATGTCATCAAAGAGAGCATGTTCAATGAAGAGCTTAGAAGAAAGGAGATGGGTGTTGATATTTCGCAGGCACTTGTGGTAGAGAATAGAGGAAAAAGCAAGAGTAGAGGTCCCAAAGGGCGTGGCAAGTCAAAGTATAGGTCAAAGTCCAAGGATGGGAGAGAACCTACGATATGCCACTATTGTAGCAAGCCTGGCCACATTCAAAAGTTTTGCTACAAGTTGAAAAGAGACCAGCAAAATAAGAAAAATGACCATCATAAAGAGGGTGATGACAAGAATACAGCTGCTACCACGTCCAGTTCTGATGATCGTGTTTCTTTGATATGTGCTATTGGAGAATGTTGTCATGTTGATAGTTCTGACACTGAATGGCTTATTGATACTGGAGCTTCCTATCATTGTGTTCCTAATAAGGAGTACTTTATTGACTACCGAGCTGGAGATCTTGGTAGTGTGAAGATGGGGAACCAGAGCTCAGCAAGTATTGTTGGCATTGGAGATATTCGAGTCCAAACCAATGTTGGGTGCTATTTGATGTTGAGAGATGTTCGCCACATTCCAGATTTACGCCTCAATTATTGTCAGCTAACGTACTTGATGAAGAGGGTTACAAGCACACTTTTGGTGAGGGTAAATGGAAATTGTCTAAGGTTCCTTGACTGTTGCTCGTGGCAAGCTTTGTTGCACATTGTATAAGACACATCTGAAAGTGTGTAGTGGTGAGTTGAATGCTATTGAGGAGAAAACTTCTCCTAACTTATGGCACCGAAGATTGGGGCATGTTAGTGAGAAGGGTATAAAGCTGTTGGCCGGTAAGTCTCTTATTCCTGCTGATGTTACTATTTCACTTGACCCTTGTGATCATTGTTTAGCAGGAAAGCAACACAGAGTTTCTTTTCCGAGGACATCTACAAGAAAGAAAGTGAAGTTAGAGTTGGTTTACTCTGATGTGTGTGTCCCATAGAGGTGGAATCACTTGGTGGTAACAAATACTTTGTTACTTTTATTGATGATGCTACTCGGAGAACTTGGGTTTATATGATGAAGCACAAAAGTGAGGTGTTCGGTATCTTCCAGAAGTTTCATGCAATGGTTGAAAGGGAGACAGATTGCAAACTGAAGCGGCTTCGAACTGATAATGGAGGTGAATACACTTCAAATGAGTTTAAAGCATATTGCTCAAGATATGGCATTCGACATGAGAGAACAGAACCGGGTACCCCACAACACAATGGCGTTGCCGAGAGGATGAACAGAACCATTATTGAGAAAGTGAGATGCATGCTTAGAATGTCCAATCTTCCTAAGTCATTTTGGGGTGTGAAACAGTTGGAACTGCTGTGTATTTGATAAATAGAGCACCATCAGTTCTTTGGAGTTTGATATTCCCGAGAGAGTTTGGTTTGGGAAAGACCCCTCTTATTCTCACTGAGGGTGTTTGGATGCAAGGCTTTTATGCATGTGCCGAAGGAACATAGATTGAAGCTTGATTTCAAGACTTCTCCTGTGTGTTTGTTGGATATGGTGATGAAGAGTTGGTTACAGACTTTATGATCCAGCAAAGCAAAAAGTTGTGAGAAGTAGAGATGTTGTCTTTTATGAGCACGAGATGGGTTTTCATCTTTTGGGTGCTGATAAGACTTATTATTCTAATTTCTCTCATGATGTTATTGATATGCCCATGCCTCATGTTTCTGCTGCAGATGATCAATTAACAGGTGATGCTCCAGAGGATGGTCATGAAATTGCTCATGAACATGACCATATTGAAGAGGTACAACCTGATGTTGTTGTACCACAACCTGATGATGAAGCTGTAGATGTTCAACATGGAGAGTCTTCTAATCAGGGGGAGAAATCCAGCCCACAGGTAGAAGAGCCAACACTTAGAAAATCGACCAGAGTTCGTCAACCTTCAAGACTTTATCCAAGTTCAGAATACATCCTAATCACTGATGAGGGGGAGCCTGAAAGCCTTCAAGAGGTCTTGTCACATTCAGACAAAGACCATTGGCTCAAGGCTATGCAAGAGGAGATGGATTCTTTGAAGAAGAATGAAACCTATGACTTGGTGAAGCCTCCAAAAGGGAAGAAAGTCTTGAAGAACAGGTGGTTGTTTAAGAACAAGAAAGTTGACAACAAGCTAGTGAAGCGGAAGGCAACATTGGTGAAGGGATGCCATCAGAAAAAGGGCATCGACTTCGATGAGATTTTTGCACCGGTGGTAAAGATGACTTCCATTCGTATGATTTTGGGACTAGCTGCCTGTTTGAATCTTGAACTTGAACAACTTGATGTTAAAACTGCTTTCTTACATGGTGATTTGCATGAGGAGATTTACATGGAGCAGCCGGAAGGATTTGAAGTTAAGGGAAAAGAGAATTTTGTTTGCAAGTTGAAAAAGAGTCTCTATGGACTCAAGCAAGCACCAAGGCAATGGTATCACAAGTTTGATTCCTTATGAGTAGTAATGAGTACAAGCGGACTACTGCAGATCCTGTGTGTATTTTAGAAAATTCTCTGAAGGTAACTTCATTATCCTTTGCTTGTATGTTGATGATATGTTGATTGTGGGACAAGATGTTGAGATGATTTGCAGGTTGAAAGAGGATTTGTCAAAGTCCTTTGATATGAAAGATTTGGGTCCTGCGAAGCAAATTCTTGGTATGGAAATTGCTCGTGATAGAAAAGTTGGTAAGCTTTGGTTGTCACAAGAAAAGTATATTGAACGGGTGCTTGAAAGGTTCAATATGAAGAATGCCAAGCCAGTTAATACACCACTTGCAGCCCATTTCAAGTTGAGCAAGCGTTGTTGTCCTACAACCGATAAAGAAAAGGAAAGTATGTCTCATATTCCTTACTCCTCTGCTATTGGTTCATTGATGTATGCCATGGTGTGTACAAGACCGGATATAGCACATGCTGTTGGATTGGTTAGCAGATACTTGGCAAATCCGAGCAAGGTTCATTGGGAAGCTGTAAAGTGGATCTTAAGATATTTGCGAGGCACATCAAATCTGAGTTTGTGTTTTGGAGGTGGTGAGCCTATTCTTGAGGGATTTACGGACGCTGACATGGCTGGAGATCTTGATAAACGGAAGTCTACCTCGGGTTACTTGTTCAAATTTGCAGGGGGAGCCATTTCATGGCAATCCAAGCTACAGAAGTGTGTAGCGTTGTCTACAACCGAGGCAGAATATATAGCAGCAGTGGAAGCAAGCAAAGAAATGCTTTGGTTAAAGCGTTTCCTTCAAGAGTTAGGTTTGAAGCAAAGCGAGTATGTTGTGTTTTGTGATAGTCAAAGTGCTATGGACTTGAGCAAAAACAGCATGTACCATGCTCGCACAAAGCATATTGATGTGAGATATCATTGGTTGCGTGTTGTCATTGAAGAGCAACTAATGAAGTTGAAGAAGATTCACACACAACAAGAATGGTGCTGATATGTTGACAAAGGTGGTCCCTCGAAGCAAGCTTGAATTTTGTTCCAAGCTTGCAGGTATGTCTTCTTGATGACCTTTTATGTTTGGTCTCCCCGAACTAGGCTGGAGGGGGATATTGTTAAGGGTCCAGCCCATTGATGGGAGGCCCATATGTTTTGGGCTTTGTTGACTTCTTCTAGAAGTCTTTTGGGGGAGCTGCTGTCTGGCTTAAGGGTCTGTTTTTGACGTGAAAAACAGAAGAAAAAACGGAGAGTGTGTGAGATAGAGAGAGAACAGATTTTTGAGAGAGGGTTTGAGAGCCTTGACAGAATTTCAGTTTTTCGGAGATCCGACCGTTGGATCGTACTGAAATTTTCACAGATGGTTCACAACACATAGAACTACATCTTGACCGTTCAGATCGTCAATCGGAGTTCTTGATCGTCTGTTATTGCAGCTGCTGTAATCTGCGTTTTTGGGTGATATTTCCCAATTTCTCTTCTCTTTTTGTGTTGATTCTCATGTATGTTGTTGTTGGTGGGCTGTGACATCCTTGTATACTGATTTGGGTGTTTTTACCCTCAATTTGCATAATAAGAGAAGAAGAAAGGTGGACTCCTACAAGTCCCGTGGTTTTTATCCTTCATACCGAAGGGGTTTTCCACGTATAAATCTCGTGTGTCACTTGCATATTTATAATTCACATTTTCTTGTGATTTAATTGATGTGTTGCTGATTTGAGCTTGGTTAATAGAGTGGTGAATTTCTTTTGGTAAATTGGTGAAGTATATTTGGTTGATTGTCTTGAAGTCGATCCTTGTAGGTGTTGTATCCTACTTGTGTTGTTTTGTGCCTCCCCCTACAATTACTACTATAATAATAATAATGCAATTACAAATAATTTAATCCTTGTTGTACTATAATCCTTATCATAAAAAATAATTTTAGACGAAATATAATCCTAATTAACATAGGTAGTCTAATTCTAGTGCGTCTCTAATTCTTCAACAGTGTTGTAACTCGTCAGTCAGCTTAATTGGACATGTTCCTTCGACATGTTTCAATCATCAGCTTCGTTCTTCATCAACACTTGCTGTAGACAAGTCAGTCAACTGCGTTGGACCTGTTCCTTTGATATGTTCCAATCGTCAGTTTTCTTCTTCTTCTTTAACACTTCCCCTCAAGCTAGTGAGTAGAGGAACGGTTACTCCTAGCTTGCTTTGAATATCCAGCAAAAAAAAACTTTGAATACCCAACAAAAACTTATTTTGTCAATGCTTCGGTATGTTGATGTTGTTGATTCTGAATATCTAGCAAAAAAAACTTTGAATACCCAGAAAAAACTTATTTTGTTAATGTTTTGGTATATTGATGTTGTTGTTTCCTCTTCCCCTGCCTTTTTGAGGAGATAATACTATGTTATGGTTTTGTTATGAAACTTTTTTTTTCTCTTCCCTTATATCAAAGTTTGTGAGAGCATTAAATTGATTAAGGTGGATATCGTGCCTTACCTAAACTTCTAGCAAAATTAATTGCTTTTGTATGTTTTTTTTAAATATGATTTTCATTCCCTAGCAGTCTGTCCGGTGGAACAAATACTTTTACTTGGTTTATTCTTTGTGATATGAATCAATTGGGATATGTTTGTCCTCTCTATGAAGTAATTTATTGGCTTAAGTTTAATGGAGCAAGCGATAATTATTTGGTGAAGTGAGGAAGTTGACATGGTTTTTGGTAGAATAGACCATTGCAACGTGTGAATTTTATTTCGCTTTTTTTTATGATCAATACACAGAGAACGGAAGAGCTTTAAGCTCTGATACCATGAAGAAATCCATGTAGAAATCTCATGTAGAGAAATCAAGGGTTGTATTGATACATTGATATGCGATCAATTATCGATGAATAAAAATGTTAAGTACATACTCCTTATATAGGAGAGAATTGTAGAGTCCTAAGTTAACTATACTTAGAATCATACTATAATACCTATTAATACTATAATAATAATAATGCAATTATAAATAATCTAATCCTAGTTGTACAGTAATCCTAATCTTTAAAAATAATTCTAGACGAAATATAATCCTAATTAACATCGGTAGTCTAATCCTAGTGCGACTCTACTTCTTCATCAGTGTTGTAACTCGCCAGTCAGTTTCGTTGGACCTGTTCCTTCGACATGTTCCAATCCTCAACTTTCTTCTTCATCAACACTTGTTGTAGACAAGTCAGTCAATTGTGTTGGACCTATTCCTTTGACATGTTCCAATCGTCAGTTTCCTTCTTCTTCAACATTTGCCCCTATACTAAAAACTTTTTGTAAAAGAATGATATATTATTAGTTATTATACATTAAATATTAATATTATGGGATGCAAAAAGTCTACTTTACTTTTTAATGAAATAATAAAATATCTAAAGAATTTGAAAAGTCAATTTATTTTATTAAATAGGCCTAAGTCATATACAAACTCTTAAGTTGTCCGCACATTTAGTTGGACACCTTAACTTATGACAGTTTCTATTGAACACTTTAATCTTAACAAATTTATATTTATTAAACACAAAATAAAAATTTGTGGGAAGACATAAGTGTGTTTGTCTCAAACACAAATACATAACAGATAGACCAATAAAATGATGACACGTGGCAATTAGGAAGAAAATTAAAGAAAAAAACAAATTATTTTATCAACCCCCCATCCCTGTTTTTCTTCGTCAAAAGTTGATGCCATTGTAAAGCTTTTCACCCATTTTAAATTTTCTTTAATCACTTGCTACCATAATTATCTTTAAAAAAATAACAACTTTTGCTTAAAAGAATAATCAATTAATATTATTTTTATAAAAAAAAATAAAGCTTTACTACAACATTTAAGTTTTAGATCTATTAACTTTTAAATTATTAGGTAAAGCAAAAGAAAAAAAAAAGAGTTAGAGAAAGGGACGCAAGAGTACTTAGAGAATGACTGCACCGAAGAAAGTGAAGAAGAAGACAATTTTTTTTAAAAAAATAAAAAAAAATAAAATTAAGTATATAAGTTTGGAAAAAAAAAGAAAAAAAGAAAAAAAAAAGATTTTTAATAACTATGCGCGCTCAAGGAGAGTGGAACACACTCTTTTTGCCATGTCATCATTTTGTGTCTAATATGAATGATTTATGAATAAATAAGGTGTTCAATAGCTAAAAACCTTAGTTGAAGTGTCTAAGTGAAATATGTGGACAACTTTAGGCGGTTGTAGATAACTTAAGCTTATTAAATATAAATATTATTGGATGGTAGAAATTTACTCTTTTTTTTAATGAAATAGTAATGCACGAAGTATTTGAAAAGTTAGTTTTCGATTAAAAAAAATAAAATAATAATAATAATAATAATAATAATAATAATAATAATAAAAGTGAGAAGAAATTTAGGAAAAAGTTAAATTGTTATTTTTCCACTATATTAGATTAAAATGTTATAAAATATCAAACTTATTAAATATTCTATCAATAATTAAGAATATCATATTAATTTTTTACAATAATATAATTAATATGTATTTAAGTACTATAATACAGATGTATTAATTTTCTTGTACTGCCACTTATTTCAATATTTTAGAATGACTTATCATTTTTCCATACCAATTTAATGTTTTAAAATTCTTTTGAACTTTTAATTTTATAAATATCAAATCAGTGAATATGCTAAACTAGATCAATTGATGTTCTCCCCCTCCTCTTCTTCTTCTAAATTCATCTTCAATATAACTGGTAAGAATTCCATTGATATTTCTCATATGTCGACTCTATTAACCATCTATTAAATTATTATTATGCTTGATTATGGATTATTCTTGGCTGCTGATGATTCTATCACGACATACATATTTTCTTTCATTATAAATTTCACATAAAATGTTGGTCCACTAGACTTTCTTATGAATGTTTAGTTTATTGATTATTCTTTCTTATTCAGATTGATATATTGTTTTGTGTTTAACATTTTTCATTTTGTATGCATATGATGACATGTATATTTTATTTTATTTTTAAAGTTAATTGGGTTGATATTATACACTCTTCAATACATAAATTAGAACTATATAAATTTTATATAATAATAAAGGTCAAACGTGCAAGGCACGTTCTCAGAACTAGTAATATTTTAAAAATATAAATCCCTAACTTGAATGTTAAATTACTAAAAATCCCCAACTTAAAACACCGAAATTATTATATATTCTATATATAATATTAAATTTATATACACTATATTATATTAAATGTATGCCTTTTCACATTGTTGGGTAGTGACTTTTCTGAAAGGTTCTGACTTTTCTTTTTATAAAGTTGTGACTTTATTCGACGAGTTATGAAATTTTCAAAATATTTTGATTTTTCTGAAGGGTTGTGCATTATCTGAAAAGACACAATAAACACTTTTTTCATACTATAAATAGAGGGGGTTTCTCACACTTTTAAACTACGAATTTTATAAGTTTTCTATTATCCTACTTTAAAGAAGGAATATTGTGAGAGTTGTTCGATTATGCAATTACAATATTTCTTTGTGGATAAATTAGATAAAAATAAAAGTTGATGCAAAAAGGAGGATGGAATAACCCAACTTCAACCGAGAACAATATTGTGATTATTAATATGAACTCATTTTCATAATCACAAAATATACTTTTGCAGGAACTGTTCCTTGACAAGAAGTTCAATGATTTTCTGTTCCACGAACTAAAACTTGGTGTTCGAAATCTGAAAAGTCTCGAACGGATGGGAAAAAGTATTTGATCAAAAATTTATTTGAAGAATCCAGACAACTTTAATAAGTACTCTTTCATTTCTAATTATTTGTTGTATTTTTATTTTTATTCAGTTTAATATCGAATATTTTTTTTTCTTGGGGGTGAGAACACATTTTTGAGACCACAACGTTGAAAGACATTTTTATATATTATACATATGATTCTTAAATTAAAAGTCTTCTTTTTTTAAAAAAAAGTTCATATCAAATTAAAATAAGACCAATCTATATCCATCTCTTTTTTTTAATCTATACTCAGGGGCGTAGCTACCCTTTGGCTAGGGTGTTCAATTGGACAACGTCAAAAAATTACATTATATTTATAAGAAAAATAATAATTTAAATGGTTAAATAACGCATTTTGGACACCCTGAAAAACAATAAAAATTTTCTAGCTTAATGGTTTCAGTTGTTCAACTCTTACTAAGTTCTTTGCAACTTGCCAGGTTCGATTCCCGTTAAATGACTTTGATTTTTTCCTTTCATCTAAAATTTAAATGAATTGTTTAGTTTAAAGTTCATAAGAAAATTCTATTTATTTATTCCATTAAGCTATTAAAAGTGAAAATACTTTATATAAATTCTCTTTTAATATAACTCGTTTGATACTATTATTTATTTTTCATTTTTCGTTGTTAGTCATCAGAGATTTGTGAAATGTTGAAGCATAAAAGTGATTTCACTCTAAACTGAAATATCTCTCTTTTTCTTTGTTTGTTCACTTCATATCAGATAAACGTAAACACTAAAGCTAAATATTATGTAGTTTGATTTTAAAAAAATTTGGTACAGTTTAATTAAAAAAATCAATCATTAATGTTATGTAGTTTGATTTACAAAATTTAAGTACACCTATTCTTTAAATTATTTTTACGAGCTATGAGATTTTTGGACACCCTTCGTACAATTTCTGACTACACCACTGTCTATACTATCTTAAAAGAATGAATTAATAACTTAAATGTTAAATTATTATAACACCCTCAACTTAAAACATCAAAATAGTACATCTTCTATATTTTATATTATATTATATTTATTTGTGTATATTATATTAAAGACATATAACTTTTCACATTAAAGAAGTGTGACATTTTTAAAAAGTTATAATTTTTATGATGAATTGTAACCTTTTTGAATAATTGTGATTTTTTATAAAGTTAGCGACTTTTTTGAAAAATTCTAAACACCTTTGTAAGTCTTCCTTATTTGTTTCTTTGTATCATCACATGAGCACACCTCTTGTTGAGGAGAACGGCAAAAACATTTCACTCAAAAGAAGTTGTCTATACAAAAATAGTAAATTATCTAACTCGTGCAATTTTCAACTTGCAAAAGTTGTCCTACCTCCAAGTTTGTGGTACAATTTCTAATATTCAAGAATTTAAAATGTAGGCAAAATTCATATTCTATTGAACAATGTAAACAAAGTACATTTCTTCTAGCTAAGACATTTTTCCAAACACCTGTAGCCATCAAAATCTTTCAATAGAAAAACCGCATATGCATGCTCCATTAAATTTTAAATTTCGATACAACTCAAAAATAAAATTAGAAGAATGATCATACCAATTAAGTGATTGTGCTCTTAATCTCCTGGTGTAGTAGGTTGAAGAAGTTCCTATAAAAAAGTAAAAAATTCCATAACTGATGGACTCTGCTTCATATGTTAGGACTGAGAGAATTCTGTAAACTTAGCACACACGATTTGGAATTTAAAAGCCTAAAGAAATAAGTAGAGAAAATTCTAAAACTTCAAATAAAAAATGATGAAGAACTAAAAGAATCATCAATTGTAATGCAAATTTTGTGCTCTTTGCTTCTTTGACCTCTTCCTTAATTCTAATTTACACACAAAAAAAATTCAATTTTTGATGATTTGATTTCGCATGCAATTAACTCGTTAAAACACACAAAATGTGATGACGTGGGATATTTATTCTATTTTTATTTTAATTCAAACTTTGTCAGTAATGGGACCGTTGATTTGTTATCTTGTTTTACGATCGAAGCACCTACCAAACTAATATTTATTGTTTAAGATTACTCCACTCCATAATAAATATGATTATCCTTCTCAAGCAATGTTGGGTCAGTGTAAGATTATAACAATAAAGTATAAATCATTTTAAAGATAAAAGATAAAAATGAGAAATCTAGAATGTTTATTGAGAGTGACTTAATGAGATTAGGGGTCCAACAGTCAAATTTTAGAAAGAGAGGGCCTAACAATTATTTATTTAGGCTTTTGCTTAAATAAAATAAAAATTGTCATATTCATTTTTAGGGATGTAATAATTTAAATAATTAAAAAGTATTATAAATTCATTGTATTATATAAATTATTCATCAATTTTTTTTTAAAAAAAATTAAATTTATTGTATGAATGCTTTCAAAGTGATGAAAATAATAATTCTGTGAGTGATATTCCAAAAGTCACTAAACTAGCAGATACAAACTCATTGACCTTTTCGCATTCATGCATGATCTGTCATTGATTTTTTCTGGTTATTCATTAAGTTGTTTTTATCAATACTTTTGTGTGTCACAATTTAACTTGTCCACATGTCTAACCTATTTTTGTCCTATTACACTTTTCATTTTCTTAAAAAAAAAAATGGGTGTTATTTTAGAAAAAGATTTTGTCCCACAAAATATGATCCTTTTATCAATATCGATTGGGAGAAGTTTTAAAATCAAATTTTATATATGGACAAAAAATTTGTTAGAATGTTACCTTCGAATGAATCATGCGGTATACAATATAATTTAATTAAAGCTTCGATGTTTTTGGTTTAAAACATTGACAAATTAAAAAAAAAATTCTTTTAGCAAGAAATGGACGGTTCAATAATATTTTATAGTAGCATCTGGAGTGCAGTATAAAGTACCATTTTTTGTCATCAAATCAAAGTAGACACTTCAACCTTTTCCTCTTCTTCATCTAAAAAAATAAAATAAAATACTACAAATTTCACTATTTTTTTCTTTTCAAGAATTTGTGGACGAAAATCCAAGATTCAAGAATGGCAAAGTGTAGTGGCATCGTTGCTGTTGTGTCTTTGACGGTGTTTTTGATGTCAGTGACGGCGGCAACAGTGCTTCCAATTCATCCTTACTTGAAAGTTGAAGACACATTCATTTCTCAACTCTATGATACTTCCAACTATGGTTTTCTTCAAATTGACAATGGCTTGGCTCGAACTCCTCAGATGGGGTGCCTTATTTTTAACTCTACTTCCTTCTTGTGTTTCTTTTTTTACATAAAAATTGAACCTTTCTAGTTCAATTTGTGTTAAAAGTTGCAACTTTATAGTTATGTGATTAATCATATTTATGGAACAGGTGGAGTACTTGGAATTTTTTTGCCTGCAATATAAATGAAACAGTCATCAAGGAAACAGGTAATGCTCTGAATTTCACCTTGTTTTGATAGATTCTTGAGAATATTCCATTGTAATCCCACAAGTGAGTTCTTGAGAAACTAAAGGCTCTCCTTTAACTGGGGAATTTAATTTGTTACATGTATTGATAAAGAGTTTCTTTGATGTCCTTTTCTTAGAGGTTCATGTCAGTTAAAATGACTTTAACTGGGGAATTTAATTTGTTTGATGCACTTAGAGGGTCTTTTGGAAAAAAACATAAGGTCCGCGTACACTCTAACCTCCCCAGACCCCGCTTAGTGGGATTTTATTAGGTATGTTGTTCTTGTTGTATCTTATGCTCTTGTCCTGGGGAGAGAATAAAACAGGATTGAAGGTTTTCATTTATTTGGATTGTTTGGGGAGAAGGGAAGGAAGTTTCTTCAACTGTTTGGGAAGTCTTAACTATGCTACTTTCTGATGCTGTTTTTGGGGTGGGAGTGGAGTTGTTGAAATTGTGTTAAATGTTTTATGAGCTCACATGGAAGTGTTGTTTGGCAGCTGATGCACTCATTTCAACTGGTTTGGCTAGCCTGGGTTATACTTATGTCAACATTGGTAAGATTGTGATGAACTTGGATTTCCTTTGCTTTTAAGGTTTGAATCTTGACATTTTGATATGCTTTCTTCTTGGTAGACGATTGTTGGTCCAGATCGAAACGAAATTCGAAGGTGCGTCTACATTTCTAAGCTAGGATGTTATTCCTCAACATTGTGCTTTCTTCTTTTGTTATGATTATATTATTATGATGATGGTGTTCAGACCAGCTAGCGTGCACGTTGACTCTTCCGCCGGGAGCCTTCATTCCTGATCATTTTTAATGCCTTGATTCCCTATATCTTTAGAACTTTGGTTCTGAAAGAGCTAACTGATATCCTCATTTAAGAACTTTTGTTTGAACTTCCCTTTTTAGCCATTTGTGGATGTGTGAGATGCTTATCATCTGTCAATCCTCGTGCAGGGTGAAATGATTCCTGACCCAAAAACTTTTCCCTCTGGAATTAAAGCTCTAGCTGATTATGTGCACTCAAAGGGACTAAAACTTGGTGTCTATTCTGATGCTGGGTAGGACATATCCCAAATACCTGGTCTGATTATCTTTTGACTATGCCAATATTAGATGAAAATACATTTTCTCGTTTGGTATTAAGCGTTTGTTCATTCTCCTATTTCTCACTGTTCGGTTAATGGATTATGTAGGATTTTTACATGTCAAGTTCGGCCAGGTTCGCTGTTTCAAGAAAAAAATGATGCAGAACATTGGGCATCTTGGGTTAGTTTGTCCTTTTTGTTCCATCAATCCCGTTACTCAGTAACTTCCACCTTATTGATAAACACAATAATGATGATTTCAGAGTGGAGTTACATATACATATGGTAATAAACATTAAAAGAAGAATATACTTTGCTTCTTCTTCCTCTTTTTCTTTTTTCAGTTTCTGGTTGATATGATAGCCTTTCCATTTATTGTCCAAGAGCCTTAGAGGTTAGAGCATCACTGGTTGTGGTCAGAGAGACTTAGAGCATAATGCCAAAAAGCTTGATATGACTTCAAGGAAATAATGGTCTTTGCTTATGCCAAAAAAATAAATGAAGAAGAAACTATACAGTTGCATATGTTGATTAAATCACTAGCTAATATTGTTAATTGCATTTCTTATACAAGGTAAGACGGTTTTCTTACTTTTGAATAGTGGTTAACATGTTAGTGTTGGCGTTGCTTTTCATTTATTTCTTTTGGTGTGGTAGATGATTTACGTTGCATTTGCTAACTAATATTGTGGTTGTTCAACTACACAGGGTGTTGACTATTTGAAGTACGACAACTGCTACAATCTGGGCCTCCCACCACAAAAAAGGTTCAATTCTTAGTCTGTGAGGTCTAACTTAATTGTCTTTAAGTGTGTAATTAGATGTGAATACTAAGACATTGTTTCCAGATACCCACCCATGCGGGATGCCCTTAATGCTACTGGACGAACTATTTTTTACGCACTTTGTGAATGGTAAGTGTAACTTAGAGGCACTTTCTTTAATTTGTACTGGAGTTCTTTACCAGCATCTTGAGAGCTTTCTTGGTGCTTTTGTTATTAAATTTGGCAGGGGCATTGATGACCCTGCCAAATGGGCAGGAAAAATTGGAAACAGTTGGCGTACAACAGATGATATCAATGATACATGGATAAGGTTCTAACTTACTTCATCTTATTTGATTATTAATAAGGAAGCAAGATAAATTTCATCTTCTTGTTGTTATTTTATTCTGTAATCGTATATCATTATCGTAAATAAAGATATTTATAGATGTATGTATGACCTTTGAAATTTAGAAGATTTTGATTGTAGTTCTACTCTTAAGTATGAAACATAGCTGGATACTTATAAATATGCAAAGCTCAACTTAACAGTAAGACAGCTCTTTTGCTATGCTTATCACTTGGTTTTTTGCTTTTTCTGAAATTTTTCTCTGCTCTAATAAACATCAGATTAACTGATATATTTTATTTATTTACTTTTTTAGCATGACAACGATTGCCGATATCAATAACAAGTGGGCTTCCTATGCTGGACCCGGTGGATGGAACGGTAGGTGATGATCCTGATTCTCTAGATTTTTAAGCATGACTAAGACTGAGTTTAACCTTCTATATCTTCTGGCAGATCCTGATATGTTAGAAGTTGGGAATGGCGGCATGAATTACCACGAGTACAAAGGGCATTTTAGCATCTGGGCTCTGATGAAGGCAACTCTTAACTACTTTTTTTTAAATTCCTCTCTTGTTTTCTCTTTTTGATTGTCTGACGGAATACTTTGTATCCAGTGCCTTTTCAAAACAATTTCTCCGTAAAAACAACAAATTAGTGATACAGCCTTTCTTCAGTGAAATTGCTTCCTGGTTTAAATGGTGTATGAATGTGAGTTGGTAATCCTTGTATAAATAAGGATAAAAATAGGGATTGAATGTGGTCAATAGGGACTAGATATTTTATTCAGAAAAAAAGGGGAAAATAGTGTTTGGAAGCTTTAATGTGTATTTTTCATTGCTAGTCCATCATACTGCATGAGTTTTTTTTTTCTCCCCTTCTTTTCAAACATTTATCATGTTCTAGTACATATGTGAGAAAAGAAGTGGTCTGTTATGTTGGCTATTCATGGAAATAAACATTGCCTTTGTGTGCTTCAATACTCTTTACTTCATGACCTGACTATACACTTCGATTTGTAGGCTCCACTTATAATTGGTTGTGATGTCAGAAACATCACTGCTGATACTTTAGAAATTCTTTCCAATAAAGAGGTTATCGCTGTTAACCAAGGTAAAGAGCTTTATATTCCTTGTAACCCATTCTCTACCGTTATTTTATCAAGTGAGGAGGTCATACTATGTATCTTTGGATCGTATCTGGTTAATTAGCCCAAATTTTTTTACTTTCAATGTGCATATGATTTTGAATTTTCGATACAAAATAATTCATGAAAAGATAACTTCTTCACTTTTACAGATCCCCTTGGCGTTCAGGGTAGGAGAGTTTACTCTTCTGGACCAGATGGTTGCCAGCAGGTCTAGTTGCACCTTGTTTCTCATTTATCGTTTCTCATTATCTACATTTTGCACCATTTGTTACTTATTTCAGTATCTGACATAAGAGCTCTTTGTATGGGTGTAGTTTAAACACAAAATACTTCGATGCTTTCCCGAAATGAAGTGTCCTTACTGTTGAAAACTTGTTTTTTCTTGGAACAAATAAGCTAGAGGATGATGAGAATTTGATTGATAAGTTTCCCACCTATTAATTCCTCTAAAGAATAAAAGATCATATTGAGAGGTAGATAACATACCCAATGCAATTATGAAAATAAAGAACAGAGAGAATGAGACAAAGAAATATATAATGGTGTCGCTCCCCTAGCACTTATGTGGACCGTTTGGAGAGAGGAATTGGAGAGCATTTGAGGATGTAGAGAAAGATTTAGTACAATTAAGGTATAGCCTTTCCTTATTTCTTTTTGATGCACCCATGAGGTTTCAACTTGTATAGATGATTAGGTGTTTTTAGTTGAAAACCATGTATTTTTGTAAGGTTTCTGGTTTTTCCCTTTCTTTCATGAATTATTACCTTTTTGAGAAAAGGAGTATCTACCAGCTCAAGGGCATACAAGCAGCCCTTCCATCGGACATAAGATTGAACTGCTAGTTTACCTGGAATTTACCAAAGTTTTTTCCCAGCCCTAGATGCCACTTAACTGCAAGAAATGTATCCATATAACCCTAGGTTTGACTCATTATTCTATCAGCTGAAAAGCACATTTCTTTTTTCTTGACATGTTGGAACTTCGTTTTAATATGGAGTTTTCTCAATGTAACAAAAACTTCCATTCTTTTGGGTGGATGCATTTGCTACACAATCACAAAGATGATTGCGTGCTATATGTAGAGAACCATGGTTTTGGCAAAGTTCGTCACTAGTTCCTTGTGATATTCAAGTGGCAATGCAGCCACTATGAGAATTTACTACCCACGTGTTCAACTGATTAGCTAAGATGTGTTATGTCATGTAGGATTTGCCCAAAAAATTCTGTCAAAAGTAGTTCATTTTGTTGTCAGTATTATTATTAATAATAGTGAATGCGATCATTGGATTGGACTGTTGGGCGGGGATGTAAAGGATTAGGATAGCCCCCAACTAATTTAGATTAGGCATACTTGTTAATGTATAATGTTGTTGTGGTTATTATTATTATTACTGATATTATTGTTGAGATGCATTTGGATGTATTTTCCTTTTCTTTTGGGGGGGAAGACAGAATAGGTTTGAGGGGTTTAAACTTTTCTGTGCTCTACCAAACTGTTATTGTTATTGTTTTTTAATTTTATATTATTCAGGTTTGGGCCGGTCCATTGTCTCGAAACCGTTTGGCTATGGTACTCTGGAACAGATGTTCAAAAGCTGCAACTATTACTGCTAAATGGAGTGCCATTGGACTAGAACCCTCGATTAGCGTCTCTATGAGAGACTTGTGGAAGGTGAGTCTGCATGGTGTATAGCCAGCTTTATATCAACCACTGCTAACTCCTGTTTTTGTTGATATATAGCTTGCCATCTCTTTTTTACAACTTGTAACCCCGAAAATCGCTTGTGACTTAATTTTTGCTGATACATCTGAATTAGCTAGCTAGCATCATTGCGTTGACTCTGCATACTGGTATCATTATTCCAAAAGTTTACCCTGTTCGCATTTCCTATGTTGAAATTTTGCAGCATAAAGTTGTCTCAGAGAACACGGTGGGCTCATTTAGTGCCCGGGTTAAAGCTCATGGCTGTGAAATGTACATTTTAACGCCACAGAGAGCTACTCGATCTTCTATATAACTGAAGTGCAAGAGGAGTTCGCGGCTTGTACAACCTCAGTAGTAGGCTTCCCTGTTAAGTCTTTCTAATCTACATCTGTGCCTACTGTTCTCTTCATGCTCTTATACATTACTAGTTCCCTTTGAACTTGCAATCTAGCAAGTCGAATTTGTAAAATGGTTTTCACATGAATAAAACTTTTTATGTTACTGAAAGTATTTATAGAAATAGATTATTTTTGTGGTCTATATGGGATAATATATTTCAAGCTGTTCAATAAGTATTGGCGGTAGGGGTTTGCAAAAACCGAACAGACTAATAAATCAAATTGATAAATCGAATTGAAAAAAATGTTATTGGTTTATTGCTATTGGGTTAACGGTTATTTAATGTTTTATTAAAAGAATATATATATCGGGTCATCGGTGCGGTATTGGTTTTTAATCATGGGTTATTGGTTAAACCGATAACCCATTAAGACTAATAATTTACTACTTTTACCTATACATAATACATTAAATATTTATCAAAGTATCTTACTAGTTATGTCTTTGTTAGCCTTCATTTCATAACTTTACATTAAAGAAACCTTCCAAACCTTAAGTAAGAACCTTATTCCTCTTAATTTCTAATTTTGTTACACATGTATAGTTCTTTTCATATTATAATTATTGTTTCTACTTTATAAGCATTTGTAAAGTTACATTATTGTCTTGTCACGTTAAATTTATTAGAGAAGTCATATATTTTTATAAGCATTTTCTTATTGGTTATGAAAACTGAAATGTTAAAGACCAAAATCGATAAATCGATGAATAAAAAATCTTTTTTTTGTTTATACGAGTGAGTTCTTAATATTTACAATCATTAAAAAAATTATTTTTATAAAAGAACCTTAGGAGTCACTTGATTTGAAAATAAATTATGATGAAATTAGTTATTCTACAATTGTTATTCTAAGATTAGTTTTCTTGAGATTGTTTTTTATTGATTGATTTAGTTTGTTATATTAAAACTAATAAACATTACATACTTTCTAAGAATAAGTTATTTGTTTAAAACAAATATATATCCACCGTCTTATTTTAAGCAAATTTGTAGGCTGCAGTTGTTTTTAAAAACAAAATTAAATGAATCTCAATCTTTTAAGTTTGCATTCCACATGAATCAAAACAGGCCCATGCGAAGCCTCTCCTCTTCACAATCATAAGAAAACAACAAGATTAAAACAAATGGAGCACAAACTGTTGAGCTTATGAAATCTAAAGTAAAACTTGATGTAGCAACACTAACTAAGAACAGAGAGGAACATACATATTGAGTGTGATCAGAGAAAAACTAACTTCATTGATTATCTGCAATCTACAATACATTATATACCACGCGACAACCATGTTGTGATCCAATCTAACTGCCTCAATTCACTTAACTGTTTCTAACTAATCATAATAAACCCTTTAACCAACTTGGCTTAATTACACAATCAATTGTGTGATGCACACCATTATCTATAATGTGACCAACATCATCAGCGCACACTTACACATTTACATAATACACTTTTACACCCTCCTTCAAGGTAAGAGCTATGAAAATGTCTTTCATTTCTAGTTTGGACATAAGATGTGCATGAGGACCTCTTTCAAGAGCCTTAGTGAAAACATCTCAAAATTTTTGAACTCTTTCTGTAGTGAAACATTCGAGGCTCTTGACATAACTTTTGAGCCAGAATGAATAAAGTTGGTGATAGCGGATCCCCTTGGTTCAACCCTATTGAAGAAGGAGAAAATCCTCTAGGCTGTCTCATGAATGCCCCAAGAACAATGGACTTTAGGGAAAGAATAACTGACATGGCATATAGATTGGTGGGAAAAATAACAGCATAGAACAATTGGTGAACGTTTGCCAAACCAGGATAGCAGGAAGGCAGTAATTCCTAAACTAGAGTTTGCACTAAATTAGCAAAGATTAAGCATGGATAACTGAGCGATTCACAGCCATAAAAAACACTCAACAAAACATCTAACAAGAACGTCAAAAAGTTTTAATTTTAAGCTTCGACAGAGCAATAATCTGCAAAAGGCAAACATAATGGTGGAACTTATCGAACTAATATCTCTAACATTGTCGAGCATGTGAACCAAACACAAAAATTGGAGTTGCTCTCTTGAATCCAATAGCAGTGTAAATATCACAGCAAGCTCTTAGTTCAACCTCTGGGCAGCTTCCTTAGCAAGGACTCTCTCTTTGGCCTTGGTCCTGGCCTGCGACTTGGAGCCCATGATACCACCACCCCACTTCTTCCTGTTCTCTTCATACTTATCATTGAAGTTGGCCTGAAAAAGTAAAAAACCATCAAGAGAAATCCTAGAAGAGCATTACGTCAAAATGCAAACAAAACTCAGCCGAGATACCTTAATTGCCTCCAAAACTCTGCTGAACTCCATTTTGTCTTCATTCTTCACGGTTGTCAAACACAATGCTGAAGCAGTTTTCTTATGCACGATCTGTGCAGTCATCAATATCAGTATCTAATCTGTGGGAAGCATTAAGAAAACAGACTTAATAGTACTTACCGATCCTAAACGTGCTTTCCCCTTCACAATGCAGTAAGGAATTTCCATCTTTCTGCATAGTGCGGGCAGCCAGACAACCAACTCTATTGGGTCCACATCATGAGCAATCACTACTAGTTGAGCTTTGTTCTGGAAGGACATCAATGGAAAATGGTTACTATAAAGATGAAAAAATGTGTGTTTGAGAAAGTATGATATAATTCGCAAGACCAAAACAAACCTGCTCAATAAGGTAAGTGATATGCTTAAGGCCATACTTCACAATAATGGGTTTCTTTGTTTCAGGTGTTTTTCCTTCAGCTTCAGCTTGAGCCCTTTTAACAAGACGCTCCTTCTTTGCAGCTTTGTCCTCAGGCCTGTACTTAAGAAGCATCTTGAAAAGGTTGGTAGCTGGCATGTTCAAAGGGCAGACAATGGAAAAATTCAAATCAGTATCACTGACATAAAACAGCTCATGCAAGTAAACAATACAGAAGATGAGTTGAGAGCTAATAAACAATACCATCAATCTTGGTATACAGGAAAAGTGGGAAGACATAATGGTTACATGGCAGCAGCTTAATAAAACATTACAAAGTACTACATTTTCCCAAAAACAATATATTTTGCCAGAAATGAACTAAGAATATGTAAAATTTATTATTCAACAATGACAGATAGTAGTAGTTTCTGAACTATCCAAACAAAAAATTTCTTCTAAAAAAGGACAATAGTAGCTCACAGAGTCAACCACTTGGTTATGAACTATAAAATAAACCACCAGCAACAGTTACAGAGGTGTGAGCCTGGAAATGAAATCCATATTGCTCACTTAGCAAAAAAGCCTATGTTTTTGCAAACTTTCACTGACATGATAAAATTGGAATCATAAAAACCCACAAGTCAAGCACAAACAACCACTCACTCAACCATCTTCAAGTACACAATGAGGCATAGTTCTGACATCTAGGGGAACACATTACAGTTCCAACAAGATACTCCATTCATTATAATTGCTTCGCTACTCATGACACCAATTCTGGTAAGTTCCAGTTAATAACATGCACCATAAAACATACTTGTATAATGAAAGGAAGTAGCTCGTGTACTAAACATAGATGCCAGAGATTTACCTTGAAGGTGCAAATATAAGGAAATGGACATTAATGTTGCAAAACTACAGCAACCAACTTTCACCAAAAAGCAAGAGGATATAAGGTTACAATAGTATACTGACCTAGATTCTTATCTAGGGTTTTGGTGAACTGGTTGAGAGCAGGAGGGACCTTCAATCGCATCTTGAGAATCCTCTTCTTCCTTTGGAGGGTAACATTCCGAGGCCATCTCACGTTCCTTGTTACATCCTTCTTCGGTGGCAGAGCCCCACCGATACCAAACTGTTTTGGCCGCTTCTCGAACAGTGGATTCACCACCTTCGACGTCTTCTCCGCCTTCTTCTTTGCTGCTACTGCAACACCCTTCTTTGGAGCCTACACAGAAACAATAATCAATGTCAATACTTGTGAAGAAGGTACGGAACTGGAACCATAGAGGATTGAGCATACCATTTTTGCGGGAGACGGATCAAAACCCTAGAGTTGGCGATGCACAACACATATATAACATGTCTTCGCTGTTTGGGCCGGGCTCCTTTTGCCTTGTTGGAAAATTTCACATATAGCCACTTAAAAATAATTAATTACTCTCCATAACTATAATTTGATAATTATAATTTATAGCTACATGCTATAGGAGGAGAAAGGTGAGAGATTGGGAGACAGAGGAGAGAGGCGAGAGAGGAGAAAAGAGTGGGAGAAAGGTGAATTGTATATATATATATATAATATATATATAATATATATATAGGTTAAATTATTGTATATTATACATATGTATTTGTATATATGGCAAGAGAGATTGGGAGAGGGAGGAGAGGCGAGCAAGACTGGAAGAGGCAGGAGAGAGACGATCGAGATTGAGATATTGAGGAAAGAGGGCAGAGTGGGAGAGAGGTGAATTGTATATGTATATAATTGTATATTATACATATACATTTGTGTATATGGCAAGCGAGATTGAGAGAGGGAGGAGAGAGGCGAGCGAGTGAGGACAAAGAGTGTGAGAAAGGCGAATTGTATATGTATATAGGTTAAATAATTGTATATTATAAATATGTATTTGTATATCTTGGCGAATTATACATATACAAACTCGAAGTCAGTCCACGTAATTAATGTATAATATTAGTTGCAAGTGATAATTATAGCAAACTAAAGCTATGATGAGTAATTAGATAATATAAATAGTTGCGTAATTTTCCCTAATTAGAAAGGGTAAATTAGCAAAGTAGTCAAAAAGATCTACCATGTTTAGTAGAAAAAACTCCATATTAGTAAAAATATAAAAAAAAATGTCATTATTTTAAAGAAGTTTGTGTATCCTAATTTACTTTCCATTTTATCTCACCTTAGTTACACATTTTTCAATAAATTCTCTCATATGTTAAAAAAAATATTTTTTTCTCTCTCTCACATATTTCCATCTTTCAAATCTTCTCATGTTCTCTATTTCAAACATGTCTCTCTCTTTCTTGCATTTTTTTTTGTTTCAGAAATTGAATACTATATATTATAAAGATATTCACACAATCCATTTGATTAAGGAATGCATCTTTATTCGTTTATGATTTTATTTTTATTTAAACGTTCAAAATTGTTGTTTGTAGTTGAAATCACATTTAGGATTTGATAAACTCTAAATCACTATCCAATGACATAATCTATAATATTCAAAAGAATTTCATTGATTAAGGTATGCATCTTTATCCGACTTTTAGATTTGTTAACCTATTTTGTTTTTATTTAAATCTTTCAAAAAATTATTTGTTTAGTTGCTTACTAAGTTCTCCAATTTTGATTACTGTTTTGGATAATGAAAACCTGATAGATCCTCTATAATGGCTTTCAAAAGGATTACAAGAGTTATCCCATTTAATCATCAATTTCTAAATTTAAGCATATACGTGGTTGACCATTGCTACTAACCAGTGTCGGCAGAATGGTGGCATTGTTGGTGTTTCTTACCACCGACCTCACAATCATCGACCACTCACAACACAAATTAAATGACAACAAATTTTGTATTTTTATTTTGCTCATTTTGTATTCCAGTGTCACATTGTATACATACAAGTTTTTATTTCTTTTTATTTTGCATTCATCGTAATGGTATAACAAAGTCACATTTGTATTTCAATTGAAGTGAGTATTATTGTGCCCATTTTGTATTTCAATCTCACTTTTTATTTCAAACTCAATTTTCAATCTGAACAAGTTTGTATTTCTTTTTTTATTATGTTTTTATCATAATTCTATACCAACAATTTTTGTATATTATGTGTTCACTTTACCATTCAAATTTAGATCGAACAAAATTATATTTAAACAAAACTGTATTTTTTATCCAAGTTAAAATATATGTATTTACAATGCAACTTGTATCATGTTTTGAACAAAACTATATTTTTCCTATTTCAATTGTATGCTACGACTGCCAACAAAATTCTAACATAACAAAAATGTATTTTTCTCCATTTTAATTCTATGCTACGACAATCAGCATATTTGTATTTGTATCTAAGTTAAAATAATATTTATTTACAATGAGGCTCGTATCTTATTTTGAACAAAATTGTATTCTGTGCATCACAATTTTATAATATGACAGCCAACATATATGTATTTTAAACGAACATAGAAATTGTATTCAGATCAAACACTAACAAAAAAACATTACATTTATGATATCCTTTTCGATAAGGAATACAAAATAGTTCAAAAATAGAAAACAAATGACCAAAGAAAAAATGAAAATACAGTACAATTGTCGCAGATTTTATGTTTGGGATACCATTTTGTTCAAAAAACTAAAAAGAATTAGTCAACGAAAAATTCAGCCCTCAAACAATTCATTATTATCTTTGTGTGCAACCAACAAAAAAATTCAATGAATCCATTGAAACTCATTATTACTAACTTGTTCATATAATACATACAATTTTGTATGTAAAATAGATACGATGTATATTTATGTAAAAATTTTCATAGTAAATTTATAATCAATTAGAAACACATGAAGAATGAAGCAATTAACTAATTACTGGTCCAAATTATACTTCATCAATTTTATCGAACTCCCAGTAAAAAATTGCTTCTTATAAAATTTGAAATGAAACGTGTCAAAAAATCGTTCACAAGCAGCTTTGGAGAAGTAATTTTTTACTGAGAGTTCGATAAAATTAATGAAATATAATTTGGACCAGTAATTAGTTAATTGCTTCATCCTTAATGTGTTTCTAATTAATAATAAATTTAATATGAAAATTTTTACATAATTATATACAGCGTATCTATTTACATACAAAATTATCTATATAATTTGTACATAAGAAGTAATTTTCATTTTATGTTATTTTATATTGCTAATATTTCTTAAAAATATTCACTATTTTTAATTAGAAAAATTTTCAAAATGTCAATATTTTAATATTTAATAGGATCCATTTTCATTAGTTTTTAGGTACGTAATGTTAAAATATTGACATTTTGAAAAATTTCCCAATTAAAAATAGTGAAATTTGTTGCGAAATATTAGCTAAAATAATAAAAGACAAAAATATATAAACAAGATATATGGGAGAGAATGTTTTCTTATTTCTTTTTTTTTTACTTTTCGATTGTATCTTTTACAAAATAATCATCGTTATTTGTAGTACAACATGTCTTTTAAAGTTACATGAATTAAATAGAGTTCATTTACTATCTAAATGAACTTCAACAAAGAGTTATGGAAGAACTTTGAAGAGAGTTACGGATGACATCCACATTAATGCATTTATAACACCCCCCTTGAATGTCCATATATAATGTGCCTCTTTAAAACCTTATTAAGAAAAATCCAGTGGAAAAAATCCCAGTGAAGAAAAAAAGTACACACATCTTCTAATACGCCTTGAGTGCTGCTCATTAAAAACCTTATCAACAAAACCCAATGGGCCAAAATCATTGTTAAGGAAAAAAGAGTACAACGCATATTTTATTTCCCCTGATGAAAACTTTATTTGATATTTTGGAGACGACACATTCCAATCTTATATCTTAACTTCTCAAATGTTGATGTTGGCAATCCTTAGTGAATAAATCTGCAAGATTATCACTCGAACGAAACTGTTGAACATTTATCTCACCATTTGTTGAATATCATGTGTGAAAAAGAACTTAGGTGAAATATGTTTTGTTCGGTCTCCTTTGATATATTCTCCCTTTAATTGAGTTATGCAAGCATAATTATCTTCATATAATATTGTTGGTTTTTGTTTGCACAGAGACCGCATAATTGCAAAATGTGTTGAGTGATTGATCTCAACCATACACACTCTCGACTGGATTCATGAATGACTATTATCTTTGCATGATTTGAAGAAGTAGTAACGATTGTTTGCTTCATCGAATGCCGCGATATAAATGTACCTCCATAGGTGAATAAATAGTCTGTCTGAGATCGGGCTTTATGTGAATAAATCATTTGCATAATCAATCAATTTCAACTTGGATGCATTAGAAATACAACATTCCCACATCAATTGTTCCTTGAAGATATCACAATATATGCTTAACACCTTTCCAATGTCTTGTTGTTGGACATGAGTTGAATCTCACAATAAACTTACTGCGAAACATATATATGGTCATGCATTATTGGAAAACGTACTTTAGTGTCCCAATAACATTGAGAATGATGTTTCATCACCAATAATCTCTTTATTATTTTCTTGAGGTTGGAATGGATCTTTATTTATATCAAAAGATCTCACAACCATTGGGGTACTCAATGGATGTGATATATCCATGTAAAATCGCCTCAAAACCTTTTCAGTATATGTTAATTGATGGATAAATATTTCATTTTTCCAAATGTGTAATCTAGATGCCAAGACAATTTTGTCTTGCCAGAATCTTTCAATTCAAACTCTTTCTTCAAACACTCCACGACTTTTGGAAGCTCTTTAGGAGTTCCAATGTGTTCAAGTCATCAACATAAATAAATATTATTATAAATTTAGATTTTGACCTTCGTATAAAGATACAAAAACAAATAGGGTCATTCTTATACCATTCTTTTAGCAAATATTTTCTTAGACGATTATACCACATTTGCTCTAATTTTTTCGATCCATATGAGGATTTCTGAAATTTTATTGAACAACTTTCTTTTGAATTTTTATATGCTTCAGGCACTTTGAGTGCTTCATGGATTTTCATAAAAATATTATGGTCTAGTGATCCATACAAATAGGTTGTGACAATGTTTGTTAGGCGAATTTCAAGCTTTTCATGAAATGCATATTTATTAGATACCCAAAGGTAATTGCATCTACCAAAGGAGAATACGTCTCCTCATAATCAATGCAAGGCCTTTGAGTAAATTCTTGTGCCATAAGTCGTACTTTATATTTTGTGACTTTACCATTTTCATTGCATTTTTGCACAAAAATCCATTTGTGCCCCCACTGGCTTGATACCTTTAGGTGTTCGAACTATTGGTCCAAAAACTTCACGTTTTGCAAGTGAAGTCAATTCTGTTTAAATTGCTTCCTTCCATTTTGATCAATCGTTTCTCTGTCTACACTTACTGATAGATCTTGGTTCTAAATCCTCATCTTGTTGCATTATTTGAACTGCATTATTATAGGCAAAAATATTATCCACCACAATATTATTTTGATTTCACCTTTTTCTTGTCAAGACATAATTTATAGAGATTTCCTCATTCTCATTATTTTTAGGTACATGGATACCCTATGTTGTGTCATAATTATTATGTCTCGGGGCTCTTATCAGCAATTGCTTTCATATTTTGATTATCTTGATCATTTATTCCTTTCCTTTTCTGAAGATTTTTGTCCTTGGAACACTTTGGTCTACTATATTTTAAGCGTGATCCAGACTCATTTGTCTTGACATTTTGTTTTATCGGGACATCAATTCGAACTTGATAATTAACAACTGGGATATATGATTTAGTAACCATGGAAGGTTAGTAAATGCATCCGGAAGTTGATTTGCAATATTTTGCAAATAAATTATCTTTTGAACCTCTTGCTCACATTGATTTGTTCGAGGATTTAAATGAGATATAGATTGTAGATTCCAATCTATCTCATTTCTCAACTGCTTTTTTTCACCCCCTAAATAGTGGATATATTGATTCATAAAAGTGACAATCAACAAATCTTGTGTAAATAAATACTAGTTCTAGGTTCCAAGTATTTCATAATAGAATGAGATTCATGCCCAACATATATTATTCCTAACCTTCTTTGGGGACTCATCTTTGCGCGTTGTGGTGGAGCAATAGGAACATATACCACACAACCAAAGATTCTAAGATGGGAAATGTTTGGCTCCTGACAAAAAACCAGTTGCAATGGAGAGATATCATGATAACTGGTTGGCCTTATGAGCACAACCGCCGCTGCATGCAAAATAACATATCTCCAAACTGCAACAGACAACTTTGTTCTCATCGATAATGATCTAGCTATCAATTGGAGACGTTTAATCAATGACTCTGCTAGACCATTTTCAGTATGAAATGTTACGAATGTTCAATTGTTATTCCAGTAGATAAACAATAATCATTAAATGCTTGAGATGTAAACTCACCAGTATTATCAAGACGAATGGTCTTTATTACATAATCTGAAAATTGTGCTTTTAATCTTATTATTGAGCCAACAACCTCGCAAAAGCCATATTGCGAGTTGACAGTAAGCATACATGTGACCATCTTGTAGATGCATCTATCTAGACCATATAATATTTAAATGATTCACATGCAAGGTGAATATGTCCATATATATAACCTTGTATCCGTTCCAGAAATGCAGGTTAGTCCAACCTTAGCCATTAATGGTTTGATAACCAACTTTCCTTGTGAACAAGCAGCACAAGAGAATTCCTTTGATTGAAGAACATTTTGGTTCTTCAATGTTTCCCCATGTGAATTCTCAATTACTTCGCGCACCGTATATAATCGGGATGACCCAACCGGTCATGTCAAATGATAAAATCATTAGAGCCAGTAAACCTTTTGTTTACTACGACATGTGATTTAACTGTACCAATATTTATATGATACAACCTAGAAGAAAGTGCAGACAATTTTTCATGCACAATTTTCTTCTCCACATTTATTGTAGTAATATAAAGGTATTCAACATTTTCTTCATTTGCAGTCTCAACATGATAGTCATTTTGGCGAATAACCTTGAAACTTAAAATTTTTTATGAGACTTACTACAATACAATGCATTATCAATTACGAATAATGTTCCTCCGGGTATAATAAGGTTGCTCTTCTAGAGTTCTTAATCAATTTTTTACTACCGAATATTGTATTAACATATGCCTTTTTCATTACCAAATGAGAGAAATATTTTTGAGAAGACCCTACCTAAGCATCATCTTTGAGAGTCGAATGTGACTCTACTCGGGCATTAGAAGAGGAGGCGCCACTTTTATTTCCTTTCTTTTTGAAGGAATTTTGATACAGCTTGACAAAATGCTCAGGTATCCGACATTCATTTTTTCAGTGACCTTTCAGGCCACAATGATGACACTGATCACCCTTTCCTTTAGAAGGATTATTTTGCGAACCCACATTGTTCTCCCTTTTGTTATGACCATCACCTCGATGGATATTATATCGTCTTTTGCCTTTGCAATGTCCGCGCATATTATCGTGGCCTCGATTATTTTGTCTCATTTTAGATTGACCGTGTGCTTCTACCCTGTGTGCCTCCGGTAATGGAGCACTTTCAAAAGGACGAGCTTCGTGATTTTTCATTAAAAGTCCATTATACAACTCATCCACCAGAAGGCATGCGAGTAATTCAGAGTATTTTTTACAACTTTTTTCACAGTATTGCTATTGCAATATCATTAGATGCATGTAAAGTAATTAGTGCCTTTTTCAACATGTCCTCATATTTTATAACTTCCCCTCATAATTTTAATTGGGACGTGGTTCTAAATACATCAGAATTACACTAAATTACGATTTTTTAATCCTGAAACTATAAGTGCATCCACTCACAAAACCTATCCATAATTCAAGTGGATCTTTCACTGTTAAGTATTCATAGCTTTCATAAAGATGATGATGGAGGAAAATCATAGTTTTCGCTTTATCCTGACTTGATGCCGTATTTCCTTCGATGATACTATCACCAAGACCTTAGCGGTAAGGTAAATTTTTGCATCAAGTACCCATGACAAATAATTCTTTCCAGAAATGTCAAGTGCCACAAATTCAAGCTTTGACAAATTTGACATGATGAAAACTATTATAAGATAATTGAGTTAATATTATGATGTTGATTTCTTTATCATAAATGGTAAATTAATGTTCAAATGATAAAGTATAATATGATTATATAATATATTATATGTTATATGCATGCACATTAAATGTCTCAGAAACATATAAACTAATGATGTATTGATCAGTAGATTTATCATTTAATTTTAATTGTTCTACAATATTTATTATTAGTTTCCATATATATTAACGCTAATTTTTTAGAGTTTCAAGTCATATTAAATATAATAATATTCTTTTTTATGACACACACTAGTATACTTATCATAATGTTTGATAAATATTTACGAGTTATCTTAACTAGCATAATTACTTAGTAATTAATTTAGAATTATAAGTTAGTAAATAACATAACAATATAAATCAGAAATGTATTGATTATCATAATAATAGCTAAATCAAGTCAGATATGTAGTAATTAAATTATCGATCAAAGATTTATGCAAGTCCTATTAGAAGTGTCATAAATGAAAATTGATTGACGTTTAAGGAAAAAAATAATCCCGAATTACGTAGGTCTCAATTAGTTAGAGACTCGCACTGATAAGTGTTGTGAAATATTAGCAATATAAAATAATATCAGACAATAAATATATAGACAAGATATATGGGAGAGGATGCTTTCTTATTTCTTTCTTCTTTACTTTTCGATTGTATCTTTTACAAAATAATCATCGCTATATATAGTACAACATGTCCTTGAAAGTTACATGAATTAAATAGAGTTCATTTACTATGTACATGAACTTCAAAAAAGAGTTACGGAAAAACCTTGAAGAGAGTTACGGATGACATACACATTAATTCATTTATAACAAAATGGGATAATGTACAAGTATCCTTCAACCTATGGCCGAAATCTCAGAGACACAGTTATACTATACTAAGGTCCTATTACCTCCTAAACATATTTTATAAGTAATTTTCTACCCCTTTTCGACATACGTGACACTAGCTTGAAAAAAAAAGTCAACCAGCGTTGGACCCACAAGATAGTGCCACGTAGGCCAAAAGGGGTAGAAAATTATTAATAAAATAAGTTTAGGGTGGAGTAATAGGATCTTAGTATAGTATAAAGTGTGTCTTTGACATTTCGGGCAAAGGTTGAGGAGGTACTTGTGCATTTTTCCGAACAAAATTTATAATAATAATAAGTTATAACTTTATCTTTTAACTTTCAAGTTATAATAATAGACAATTACAAGTTATAACATTTTCACTTATTTAAAAAGGGATTTAAAAAAGCAGTAAAAATTAATTAGTTTGAAAAAAAATAAAAGTGGAACTTTGGGTAACAAACGATTTGAAAATCTTAATGATAATTAAAAAAGACATAAAATAGAAAAGTCATAGTTTTATTGAAAATAGGCGGGTTGGGTAAAATTTGTACTGGTTGAAAATGGGTAATAATTCAATCACTTCATATTTGATATGGGTAAAAATTGATTGGGTAAGAAATGAGTTGGGTTAAATACTAGTTTACCTATATTTCCGTTAGTAAATAGTACTCTACTTAAAAGTTCAAAATGGAGAAAATATTTTAGTCTTTTTTTAATATGAAAAGTACTGAAAATGCTTCATTTAGTTTTATTGTATTATAAAAGTGAAAAAAATCATATAACTTTTCAATATAAAATAAGTTTATGCAATAATAAGGGGAAAGTGTTTTAATTTCAAAGTAAACGAATATTTGCATTTCAGGATTAAAACATACTTAATGCACTTTAAAGCAATGTCTGTACTAATACATAATTTGCATATTTTACACTAGGGTTGGGCATAAACACCGAAAAATCAAAACATCAAATCGAACCGAATTATTTTGGTATTTCAATTTTTGATTCGATATTCGGTACATATATACTTTGGTACTTTTCAGTATTTTGATCAATTTTCGATATGTCATTTTGCATAATTTGGTATTTCGGTGTACCGATATATATTATACTATCTTTATAAATTGTTATTATTTTATTAATATAAAATAAAAAAATAGGTAAAATTAGGTCTTTAACTTTTCATCTTTAAATTTTAGGCATAGCAGCCTTCACAGTTCATGCTTTAGTCTTCATAAATACAACCTTCAGCCCGCGACACTTTTAACTCTTTCCACTACGCCGGCCTTACCCTTGGTTCAGCAATCGGAATATTAGCAACAAGCCAACGATCGGCCGACCAGAACGCAGCAGAACACAAAAAACAAACAAATCATCATCGCGCCATGCACCACGCAGGTAGCAGCGAGCAATAACCAACATCACTTAGCAGTCGATCGGCGACCACCATCGACCGATCGACGACCACCATCGACCGATCGACGACCACCATCATGTAACTTCTCTTAATTCGAAATATCTGGGAATAAGCTAAGAAACAAAAAATAATCACTTTGGAAAGAAAGGGAAACATCTGGAAATTTCCTAAGTTTTTTAAAAAATGAGTTTTGGTCATTTTCAAATGGCTATAACATCAAGCTCAGAATGATTTAGAGTCAGTTCGTTATATGGTAGGAAAACCCTTGGGAAGATCATTCCAACAGCCCCAAGTTTGCTAAATTTTGATGTCGTATGAGGGAGATATGACTTTCGGAAGTTGAGCTGATGGACTGAGGAAAGTCCAATTCTGGAATTTAGTAAAGGTGGGGTAGTCTTTTTACCCATTTATTTCCTAATTCGTTTTAAGATTTTAATTCGGGTAAAAACATGTTTTGGTCAGATTAGAGAAATTATATTTCACGCTTAGGGCTTGGGAGAAAAGAGAAAAGAAGAAGAAGGGAAAAAAACAAAATTTCGCCAAGAACGCCAAAGGATTCTAGTGGAATTCGTCAGTGGTGATCCCTATTAAGGTATGTGAGATCTTTCATGTTGGATTAATTCATCCACACACCAATCTTACTTCAGTTTTGCAGTTTTGAAGTTGTTCATATGATTTGAATTGAGTTCTTGATGAAATTGTCGAATCTCTTTTTGGTTGAGTTGATTAATACCCATTGATATTGATTAGTAGTTTTCAATGTTTTTTTGAGTTAAATCTGTTGGGTATTGATAGTATTGATGATCCTAAAGGTTTGGGGATAGAAATATGGAGGTTTAGGCATTTTGGGATTTGAAAATGAGTTGAAAAATCCGTTAGACGCACCTGGGCAAGCAAGGCGCATCGCGCCAGAATTTGGCCGCAGTCAACTAGGCCCTGGCGCGGCGCGCCACTAGTGCGAGAAAGACATGCCTGAGGCTGGAAAGGCGAGCCACCAATACGCTCAACCTGTCACATCCCGAAATCACACCTAGAAGTTAGGGACGATCTCGGATTGCGACCAGCTACTTGACCTCTCGAAGATATTTTACAAGCCCTTGCATATCATTCATTGCATATACATAATGAAAAGTAGTGCGGAATCAAAACTTTTCTCAAAACATATCATAGTCTTTAAAAATTCCTTCATATAAAGTCATAGGAAATACTAAGTCTCAATCTAATCAAACTTAAGACACGAGAATACTTTTGGGACACGGACCATACATAATACTAATATAGAAATACTTAATCTAATACAATACTTCAATATGAAACATAAAAGACATCTATGCCCTCGAATCAAATGAGGACATACTTCAACTTCTCTTGAACGATGCTACGGTCCAAGTCTTCCTTCCCAAATGCTCCTCACCTACTAAAAACTATAGAGATAGATAAAAACATGTATTAGTACAACCACATGTACTAAGTATGTTATAATGCATTAAAAATATGAAAACCGACATTTATTAGAAACATGCATCTTTTCATTTAAAAATCATATTATAATTATAAGAATAACATTTAACAACTTAGAAACACATAAGATAATATTTAAACAATTAAACACATTTTTAAGCTAACATTACAGTAAGCTCAACTCACTGTATAGTGAATGAATTCACTGTTACAGTGAAGTTGTTTACTTCTTGTTTAGACACTTCTTAACGTGTAGTCTTCTCACTAAAAGCTATCCTAAGACCCACTTAATCAATACAAAGAGAGACGCCCATACAACCTCCCTAAGCATACCTAAATGACCCTCAAGAATACTTATAATAAGACACATACACACTTATAAGACATCAAACATATCAACATATAGATAATATGACATTCTCTTACCAAAGGCTATCAAAAGACTTAATTAAGTAAATCAAGAAGATAACATTCATGATGACCTGTTCAAGACTATCTAAATAATCCTTAAAACTTCCTAAGGCTTAGATCATGTCCACAAATTCAACATCTTTCCTAACTAGAGTCATTCTTAAGACTCATCTAGGTAAGATGCGAAGTGACCATTCCTATGCCCCCTTCACACCTTAACTAGACAACCCTTAACTACTCTAGATAAGTACTTATTCAATTAACATACTTTCTTACTTAAGTCATTACATTCATTACTTCATTTATACGATATTCAACATATAAAGGACATTCAAGTAATGGTCTTGGACAAAACCTAGGAACTCCCAATAACACTTTCAAAGCCTATTGTGCAGCCTATTGTGCAATGTCTAGATAGCATCCCATACCACCACCTAAACTTCATAGAACTTCTCTAATGCTAACAGGTATTCCATATGATGAGAATAGACAATCACCAACATAGACCATGATAGCAAAGCATGGAATCCAAAGTTCTAACCTACTCCGATGAGGGTGTTCTACTTGTCAATGGTAGAACTTGGACACATCCCATGTAGGCACATGGTTAAGGAATATGAAGGGCATACTTTGTAATCTATTCTCAAACTTTAACTAGAACTACTTCCCTTACCATACTCACACGGTGCTAGCCTTCGTTCTCGTAGAGTAATTTACACTTAAGGTTCATATAAAAGGGTTCTATATCAAGTTCATAACCCAATCACATGTTACCCTACCAAAGAAAGGTCCACTAGGGCTACCTCACAATGGAGAAAAGAAGCTTATGATGAATTTCCTAAGGATTAATATGATGCCGTTCAAGCCAATTAACCTTAAGCCTATCGTTCCTTTACTTTGAAGGATACCATTACGGCTTACGACTTCAACATTCATAACCTTACCACTAGGTTCAAGGTTTCATATAGGAGACCCTCTTATCTTCATTTAAGGTCACATGTCATTTATACATTCAAGACTAAGAGACTTTAACATCCTAATCCAAGGCATCACATATTCACATTCATACATATCAAGCAAGGGACACAAGTCAACCAAGACAAGAGACCACATACTTCACTTTAACTCATAATACATGTCATTCTAGAAGCACATATAACTAACTCTTATCCTCTTCAAGTCAGCCTATACACTATCATATCATCATCAATATGATCATCATAAACTCATATAGTCAAGTAGGGATAAGCATACATCAACCTTAAGACTATACACACAAAGCCACATTCATAGTCGAACATGATCACCTATATAAAATCAATAGAACACATATACTTTAATATTACTTAACACGTAGACAACCATTATCATACTTCACATAATAATAATAATACTTCAAGTAGTTTGCCGACAAATGCATGATCATTACATTACTTAAAATAACGCTGACAAGGCCACATCAATTGCAAGTAAAGCACATAACACCATCACCATAAGTGGACCATACCAATCACAATTGAAGTATACTTAACATAAAATATAGTAAAATAGGGCAGTGTACCACCACTCCGTCCTAAACACCTCAATTCGATGCTAAATAATCCAATTTAATACCATAAAGCCCTTACCAATGACCATGAACAATAATTCAATATAGAAACTATGATAATCAATGAAACTAGGTCAATTAAATAGAGATTCATCAATATAATACAACCTAGATATCAATTGAACACAATTCTTACATTATTAGATAACCCATAGGAAACTACACTAGAATTCATAAACATTAAATCAATATCAAGTAACCCATAACTTAGTCAAAAACTAGGGTTCATCCAATTCACGGGTTCATAGGTAATTTTAGGTTAAAATCATCAATACAATAATAATAATTAAATCATTATTCAATGTTTAGAAATCATTAATAAAAGAACCCATGGAATAGATCATAAAATTGGACAACTCAACTTGAAAACTTTAGAAAACTTCTTGAGAGTTGGGATCCTTGATGAAGAGAGTTTCAAGGATCAACATCCATACCTTAATGAAGATATTTTTTCAATTTGATGAATAATCTCCACTCAATTTGTCAATCCAATCCCTTCATTGAGTTTTGACTCCAATGGGGTTCTAGAGAGAATTCTAAGGGATTTAGGGTTTTGATTTGGAAGAATGAAATCTTCTAAGTGTTAAACGCTTATATACATGCTTAAAATTCCCAAAAATACCCTTAAGGAACCGTCAAACCTCTTAGTTGGAAGTGGGGTGAAGTTACAAGTTCACCCCACACTTGGCAGTGAACTGCACGCAGGGACAGTGCCCATCGACGGTTGGCAGTCGACGGACTGATTGTCCACTAACGGACCGTCCTGTCCTTCTGTCGTTGGGTTCAGAGACTCATCATGGTTATATTATCTCCCAAGGACAAGTTTCCACCAACGTCACCCATCGACGGGGTGTCGACTGGCCCACGAGCCATCGATTGCCTCAGTCATTTGGGGTTGCCTTGGATAGTCTTGGCACCAACTTTTGGGTCATTCCTCAAGGACCCTTGGATGGTCCTTGGGGATGTTTGCCCGAACATTTCCAACCCAAACATTATTGTATACGAGTTTAAAACCTCTCACTTGAATTTTATTCAAAACAAACACGTAAAAATTGACGAGACATGCCTAGACACACAAGGTCATTTCAAGGCAACACTATCGAATGTCGTGGATGTTCTTGGACGTTTGACCTCCAAACTTCATGAAACTTGACACACTACCTATATACACTATAATAAATCATATAAGGACCTTATAAACTTATGAATCACATATAAACATATACAACGACATATGAGACACAAAGGTGACTTAGTCGTCCCTTGACGTTTGACTTCTAATGCACCTTAAATCTTAGACACTGCCTCCATACCATATAAAACTTTCTGTATAGTTAAGCCTTATTGTAAGATGATCTGATACATTATATTTTGACTTTACATAGTCAATTTTGATAATTCCACTAGAGAGTTGTTTTCTAACGGTATCATGTCTATGTACTATGTGACGACCCTTTCCGTTATACATAATGCTTCATGACCTACCTATTGCATCTTGAATATCAAAGTGTATGCATACTAATGTCAATGGTTTGGGCCAATAAAGAATATCTATCAAGAAATTCTGGTGTATTTCAACTTATTCACCATTCTTATCTTGAGCACCTAGCTCAAAGATCATTGTAAATCTAGCGATACATGTTTCTGTTGAAATATTTTCAAGAAACTGCCCCTCTACCAAGAGTAAATATATATCCACTTGTGAATTTTACTTCATTTTTCCGGTGATTAAATTTGCATCACTGTATCCTTTCAATACTACTAGATATTGTTATAATGTAAGGCGTAGTTTTAGGTATTTTTTAAAATACTCCAAAACATTATTTATTTCCATATAATGTGCTTAATTGGGATCACTTATGAACCGACTCAGTTTTTTAATACCACATACTATATCTGATAGGGAACACTTTATGATATACATCATACTTCCCAATACTCTAGCACAATCCAATTATGAGTCACTTTTGCTTTCACACTTTTGAAATGCAAAGCCCACATTTATTGGAGACTTGAAAATATTGACATCCAAATATTTGAACTAGTCAAGTACCTTTTCAATATAATAAGATCGTGAAAATGCTAAACATTATGGAGTTCTAAGTATTCTTATACCTAAGATCTCATCACCAACTCCAAGATTTTTCATTCCAACCTGGCTTTCTAACATATGTTTAGTAGCATTTATGTCATTAGTGTCTCTGTTGATCAACATATCACCAATATACAAACAAACAATTATCTTGTGATTTTAATGTGAACACATTTATCACTTCTATCATTCTTAAATCTATTTGCCAACATGGTTTGATCAAATTTCTTATGTCATTGTATGGGTGCTTGTTTTAGTCCATATTGTGACTTAACAAGTTCACACTCTTTCTTTTATTTACCAGGAACCATAAAACCCTCAGGTTGTTCGGAGTAAATTTCTTCCTCTAGTTTTTCGTTTAACAGAAATGTTTCACATTCATTTGATGAATTTGGAGGTTATATATCACAACTAGTAATATCATCATCCAAATTGATGTAATTCTAGTTACTGACGAGTATATATATCAACAAGATCAAAACCTTGTTTTTGTCTAAAGCCTTTGTCACAAAGTCTTATTCTATATATTTCAACAGTTCCATCGACTTTCATTTTCCTTTGAAGATTCACTTTGAACCCAAAAGTTTATTTCATGGAGGAAGATCAACCAACTTCCAATAGGATTGCTCAAGATTGAACCAATCTCACTATTGACACCATCTGTCCAAAAGGATGAGTCTACATAAGACACAAGAGATGTACCAAAATCATTTTCGAAGGAACTATATGTCCCTTGACATTTACTACGCCTCTGAATAACTTTATTATGTACATTCTCATTTTGTTCTTTAAAAGGTCATTTATACCTTTCACTAGACTACTCAAGTGTAATTTTACAGTCCACGGTCTTAGGTCCTATATCTATCCTTTTAGGATTAGGAACTTAGACTTTGGTTAGACACTCCCACACTTCGAAATATTTTAAGTTGGATTTCTCTCCTTTCCATTTCTCATATGAAATAGATTGTGTCCCAAACAATGAAAATTGGTTTATTTCTAAAAATACAAGACTTTTTGTTGTTCCCTTTGTAGTAGGGATAGTTTTTCCACACAAGGTTTGTGGTATACAAGCACTTACAAATAACGCATCCATCATTTCTTTCAATTTCATTTTTTCATTAGATTGTGGTGAATAGGGAAGCAATTTGATGGATAATTCTGCTTTTCGAACATATTCTGCAAAATGAGATTTATACTCTTCATCCTATCGTTTCTATCTTTTCGTGACTGATTTTCAACTTCAATATTATATTATCTAGACGTTTATATTGCTTCATCCTCGCCATTCAGCAAATAGATATAGTCGTTTCTAATGCAACTGTGAATAAAAGTAACGAGATACTTTATCCCACTATGAAATGGTGTTGACTTCATATCATAAATGTCAGTGTAAATCAATTCTAAAGGATTATAATTCCCTTCAACCGACTTATAAGAATGATTTGCATACTTAGATTCCATACAAACTTGACATTTGCACTCAAAGTTAGACAAAACTTTTATGTTAATCAGTTTTCCTTACAAGGTTTTGTAATTGACAAGCCCCAAGTGTTCATGTCACAAACATTGACTCAAGCAAGTAAGAACAAATAAAAATATTGAGTCTGAAAAGCTCTTCGTGAGGTAGCTTTTTCCTCACTAATATTTTGTTCTTATTTTTTACAATTTTATGTGATACAAACATTGTTTAGAGTCAACTTGTTGTCAAATGTACTTTTCATAAGGACCTTTCCATAACTTTCAGTTTGATTGTTATAGAACTACCCATGAACAAAATTTCATTGGGTCCAATAAAGGCAAAATAATACAAATGCTTCTTTAACAAAACATGGTAAATAACTATTCACCAATATTCATGTCTATACAAATAGTTATATTTAGTAGACATATCTTTTCACAAAAAATCACATAACTTCAAGTGACACTTTTTCATAAAAGAACACAATCATTTTGAACAAGTATACATATAATTTGGTAGTTTCATACTAGTCATACCATATACTAGTAAACAATAAACTCAACACCCAAAATATAAAACGTGCACTAAGAATTTTGTGGGACTAACAGAATACAAAAGTATCATTGAATTTCATATCTTTTGGTCCAAAGATAAATTATACATGAAGTCTAATTTTATTTTTATCATAAGCAAAGACCCCCACATTTTAAATGTGTGATCTCAAAAATATTTTTCAAGCATTTGAATATAGTTTTTCCACACATTTTCCCTGACTATCAAAATTTCATTGGCAGTATAAAACCTCTTTTGAAAATATTATTCTACGAAAGAATAATAGAGTTTCAATTCTCTTTGATAATCTTTACATAGTGTAAAAATTCATTCGACAAACTCACAAACTCTAAGTCGCTGATTTTTTCCCTCTATTACAAACATATATACCACTTAGTATTTAGAATGTTTTTATATAATAATGAAATTTGTAGAAGTTAAATTTATTCAGAGTAGAATACTACAAAAGTTTTTAATCCACAACAATCAGAATAATAAATTCAGAAGGGGTACAAAACAACAAAAAATTTTAGTCTCCAAACGAAATTAAACATATTCTTTATCACATAGAAAGGATTTTCTTTTCAAATATCATTCCAGCTATAACATTTTGACATTTTATTTTATCAAATAAAATTGTGCAACTCTCATTTTGCAAACTAAAGAATTTAAAAGGCAACACTATTTGTCAAGCAAAATTCATTCCACAACATATGGTCTGCAAATCTTTTTCCAAAGATACACATGATAAAAAATCAAAGTTGTTAACTCTTAGAAACTATTTTCCGCCTTAGATAAAGGTCACCTTGTGTAATCTTTAACTAGAATACGATAAATGTTTTATGTTATATTCTCACTTCGACCTTGCTAAACAAAGCAATGAATTATGGAGAATTAATACATTTATCTTCTACTTTTATAATCAGATTCTAAGAATAAGTAGAATACAAATATACTAACAGTATAATAATTTTCCTAAGATTGTTGTTTATCTTGTATTCCTAAGATACTTAGAACAAAACTTTGAAGAACTGGGTAAGGCACAACAAAGTTTAAAAACATTTTCAGAACTAGAAAATTAAAAATAGTAAAGTAACTAGAATCAGAAACAGATTAGAAAAAAATATACGAAATATTTTTCAAAAAGAAGAATTGTTGTCAATCTATGTTTAAAGAATCTTAGTGATTCCAATAAACTTCGCAAAAACACGAAGTTACCAAAGTTTAACGAACAAGTGTTGACAGAAGAACATAAATTAATTCACAAATCTAAATTTTTTTAACACATACCAAAATCTTGAAAAACAAAAAGAAAATGAAGCCCACTGAATGCACAATATCCCCTTAAGGAAATTATTCCCCTCTAGTATTCGAGGTTTGATTTGGAATATGTCTACCAAGAACAGAATGATCTCAATCACCAATGTATTGATACCCAAAATGCTGGTGTCAGCGAGCCACTCAACAGGAGTAAAGTACACTTAGAATACTAGATTTAGCAGTACTAGAACACGTCCAGAAAAATTCTTTCTTTAAAATTAGAGGAAATCCCCCAATATATAGAAAACAAAGGTAGTGCGAAAAGGTTTTTATTGTTCCTTAACAGAGAGGTCACAAACCTTTGGAAAAGTCAAAATCTTTTGGAAAGGTCGTCACCTTTCATGAGATTCACAACTTTTCATAAATCTAACAGCTTTTAATAAAAGTCGTAACTTTTCAAAAAAGTAACAATTTTTTCATAAAAGTCACAACTCTTCATTTCCATTCAAACCTTTTAAAACCCAAAAGTTTTGTCAAAATATTTTTTTGAAACAGTATGGTCCGCAACGCAGAGAGAAAAATTTCATTTCTAAGGAACAGGTCTGCATACATTTTTCTATCTGACTTTTTCTCCTCATTTTCTAACCTTAATTCTCCTAGATTTGATCATTTTACTCAATTTTGCTTTAGATTCAGATACCAAACACATGTACACAAGAATCTACTCATAAACGACTTAAAAATTGACAAAATTTCCTTAAGAACTCAATAACTCTATCCTAATCCAAGAATGAAAACCGATTTCAAGAACCCAATTAAAGATCAACAAACTTTCAACTTTCTAAAATGAATTTTAATGAAGTAACACAATGTGTGGGTGGGTGAACAAAACCAACAACGTGGAAGCTTACCTACCTGTAAGAACCATCTTATTGAAGAACTTAAAGGATAATCTTGGAAAAACAACCCTAGCCTTAGTGTTTCTTGTATTCTGTGGGCGTAGAATTTTGGAGTGGATGAGAGGGCTTGATTTATGAAAAGTGATTTTTCTACATGCTAAGGGAAATTTACATGACATCCTAAGGGTTTTTAGGACTAAAATACCCGTGAAGAAATAAAATGAGTTGGGAGTCGAAACAATTTTTCAATTGACAGAGGTTCCTATTGGTTGCATAACATGGAGCCATCGTGGAGCTGATTTCACGTTTGAGCATCATTAGTAAATCAATCATAACTTTTTACGAAGAGCACGAAATTTAGCAACTCGGTGGCGTTGTAAAGATAGTTTAAAGAACTTCCATTATCTATGTGTTAGCCCACCTAACTCATTTTGTAATAAGAGTTTTGGTCGTTTGAAAATGACCCGAAACTCCTAACTTAACCATAATTTGCAAAATTTCTGATTTTACTATTTCCAAATAATTCTATTTGGAACTCAAGGTGCTACATCTATTGATCTTAACACTTATGAAATTTTAAATTTCTCAGTAAAATCTTGCTCACAACAAAGTATAGTACGAGTCTTAGTTCAAAATTTTTTAGGGTGGTACATGAGCTATTGTTGGTCTGTTGGTTTTGCATACTTGAGTTTTCTATATAGTTATATGATATCATCGGGAACTTTTTCCTAACATATAAGTTATAGTATTTGTAGAGACTTGTGGATAAACTTTGGTAATCTTCAACCGTTTCATTTATATCCTTCTCGACTTATTGTATTTTTTTATTTTAGTTGCAACATTGTCGGTTTGCTAGTTCTTATTAGTTAAGTTAATTTTGTTGATCTTTTCATTATCTTTAATTTTGTTGTGACCTTTCCGGTCCCATTGTCTTGTTTCAGCAGGTTATTGTAGCGGCTTTTTTGGCCCTCATTGTTTTATATCCTTCATGTTTTAGTTGGTTCGCTTGGCCAAATGAGCTAACGGGTTCCTATTGAGCATACCCTAAGTTGGGGCGTGATAGAAATAAACAAGGTGCTATACATGGATGGTAATCCTCTAGTAGATTATACTCAACAATTCCATATTAAACTTAATGCCTTGAAATCTTACCTTGTTAACAATGTCAAATAATTTGTCCAAGTATCCTTTCATTGTCTCGAAAAACTATTTCATTTTCTGCAGCTTGAATTCTTCAACCTCTAGCATATTCTTTCTTTAGATAATTCCAAATTTCTTTAGCAGTTAGAGAAACATAAATACTATGAAAATAGTGGTTTAAACAACAACAAACAAAGTTATTGTTGCCGGGACTTTAGGGTTCTCATTTTCTTCTCACTATTAATTTGTTGTATGGTGAGATTCACCATTGAAAACAAGAAGAGTCATTTATGAAAACTATTTTCGAAATTCAACTCTTCAGTGACAAGCCCTGAAGAAAATGACTTCAGATCCCAATTGTTGGTTTTTTGAAGAAAAGAAATGCTTGAAAACAACACAAGAAGGAAAGTTCAAGAATACAATTTTATTGCACTAGACAATGCCATACTAATGAGTATTGACTAAAAAAACATGTATTCAATGACTAAAAATGTAACTAAAAAATAGATAACCATGTCCTATATTTTAGATTCCATCTACTATATAACAAACAGTAGAAATCGAGAATGTCATACTATTGAGTATTTACTAACAAAAGACATGTATTTAAAGACTAAAAATGTAACTGAATAATTGATAATGAAGTCATATATATCAGAGTCCATCAACTTCATAAGAAACAATATTAATCAGGTCTAACTTGATAAAATTAATGTATAAGAAGATCTTTTTTTTTAAACCGAATATTCAACATATATAAAGAAAATTCTAAGATCTTCAATTCTGAACTTCATATGTATAGCTCTTAAGGTTGCACATTATTGTGTTGAAGCCAATTTGAGAAAGCTTGAAGTGTGTTTGTATCAGCTGGGTGATGCTTCTGTGTAAACTCAAGGAGGGTAGGCCATGTGAAGTCAGGATAAATTCGAGGTTTATTGAAGTCCACCAATTCGGTTGGTGGCCTCACCACCTTATCTTTGTCTGGACAAAGAAAGAAAACTAGTGATTTCCTAGGAATATAGTTGTTTACCACTGCTCTATGCAAGCAACTTTTGAATATTCCATTTGATAGCGCCTGCAAAAAGGAAAACACCAAATATGTTTTAACACCACTTGATCAATTATACGAAAGACATTATATTCATGTTGTACATAATTCCGAAGCCCTTATCATGTATACCATTCTACATCATGTGAAAAGATCCTATATTATTTGTGTTATCAATATGTACTTTTTGTCTAATTATCTCTGTTTTTATGACTTAAATGGAGTACATAAGCTTATTATATAGTTCTATTGTGTAATTTTTCTTACCATAAATGTGTCGCCTATGTTAACCACAAAAGCATTGTAATTTGGATTGATTGAATGCCATTCATTATCCACAAAAACTTGAAGTCCACTAACACCATCTTGATGGAGAATGGTTAATGATGTTGGATCATAATGAGGCCATGTTCCTAATGTGAGCTCTGGATTATGACATGGCGGATAGTAGTTGATTCTCATTATGGATTCATTATCTTCGAAAAATTCTTTGAAGTTTTCCTTCTGTACTCCTAGACTCATCCCTAAGAGCTCCATGATCCTTAGAGAAAGTTTGCTCATCGAATTACAATATTCTTGATAAACCTTCCTATGTAATTCAAAGGGAAAAAGTTAATTTGTTTACATAATCGAAAAAAATAGAAAAATAGATATTCCATTTATTTCAATTTGTACTAGAATACCCAATTTTGTTGTTTTAAACATGTAATGAAAATTTTAAATTATAGAGTTAGAAAAACGAAGAAATAGAGTTACAAAAACGAAGAAGAAAAAAGTACTAATTTTTGGAAACCGAGACTAAAAAGAAAAGTAATACTCCCTCCATTCCTTTTTTAGTTGTCATACAGATTAAAAATACTTGTTCAAAAATAGTTGAATTTAAAATATAAAGAATGAATTAATGATCTATTTCCAACTTTGCCTTTAACATTAGTTATTCTAGCATTAAGAGAAAAAAAATAAAACAAATAATAAGAGATACATGGTTTAATAACAATCCTTATTAGTTTTTTCTTAAGGGTTGTGTCAAACCTTATCATGACAACTTAAAAGAATAGAGGGAATATAAGAAGTCAATTGTCCTTACCCAAGATTGTTAAAACTTTTTCCCATTGTCCTTTGGAAATACTCTTGAACTATATGCGATGAGTGTTCTTTAGCAGAGTATTGAAAAGAGAGTGTCTCTTTCCAAGGCAACTTTGACAAAAATGTTCCAGTAAAGCTGCTTGCATAGCCACAATGTTCACCAATTTTTCTCTCAGCTTTTAGCTTTTCAGAGAGAGGCAAGCTAAAGAACATGTCCATGTTTCGATGGGCGTTAGAGATGAGATTTTCATCAACTCCGTGGTTCACCACAAGGAAGAAACCGTGACTCTTGCAGGCTTCACCAACAAGCCTAGATGCTTCTTGCATTGTGGTAGGGTCACCAGAAAAGAAACCCCCTAAGTCAATAAGGGGAGCATGAAGCTCTTGTGGTATTGCACAATCCTTCTCGCCGTGTTTCATTTGGGATGCATAAAAATTTAATGAATTTTTCTCATCTACCATAGACGATTTATCATTTGTGATTATACTATCTATATCCATTGAATGGAAGAATTTGATTTTATTCTCTTGTGCAATGAGTCACAAGTGAAAATGAAGTAGTGAGAGTGAATTGTAAGGAGCCAAAGTGAAGCATTATATAGGGTGTAATGATGCTTACATGGGTAGAAGTCCACATGTTGTTTGATTTTTCTATTGTTTTTCAAAGAGTTTTTACTGTATTAAAGATATGTTTGACCATAAATATTGAAAAGAATTATTAATAAGGATATTTTTGATCATATATTTATAAAATTTATTACTAAATTAATGATATGTTTGACGATATATTAAGTAAATTTATTATTGTATTAAAGATATGATTGACAAAATATTTAGAAAATTTATTATTTGAGATACATTTGACCATTAATTTAGAAAATTTATTGCTATATTAAAGATACAATTGACCAAATTTTGAAAATTTATATGTTTGACCATAGATTTATAATTTTTTATATTGTACTAAAGATATATTTGACCAAATATTTTAAAATTTTATTGTTAAAACATCTTTGACCAGAAATTTATTACTATATTATTGTATTACAGATATGTTCGACCATAATTATTATCATCAAAGATAAGTGTAACGACCTGTTTAGTTGTTTTGAGCAGTAGAGTATTTTTTGGTAATAACTGTCTGAGTCGACGGATCCCACGACGGACCGTCATGGGCACGACGGACCGTCGAGGGTGTCTCGTTCCAAAACACTTAGAATTCTGAAAATTGGGTACTGAGATCGACTCTCTGAACTTCGCGACGAAGTGGCAGGACGGACCGTCAGAGGCATGACGGGCCGTCACAGACTCTTCAAGGAATGGAGTCTCTGAACTTTGTGACGGAAGCAGCAGGACGGGCCGTCGCAGGCACGACGGGCTGTCACAGGCTGCGTAGCCCTGCCTGGGTCGGATTTCTGTTAAAGGTTTTAAGGGGCGTTTTGGACTATTCCTGCTTATAATTATAAAGTTAGTGGGTTAATGTTAATAATGCAATTACTTGGGGGTTAAAGGAGATAACCTTAAATTAATTAGTGGTTTACTTTTGTCATCTTTTGTACTTAATTATATGCTAATTAGGGTAAAAGAAGAGCAGTTTGAATAAGAAAAATAGAAAGAACAGAGAGAAAGAGGGACGAACGAGCGAGAGAAAGAGAAGAACGCAGCTTTGAGAAAGTAGATTGCTTGATCACGATTCTTCGGTGGAGGTAGGTTATGGTTTTTATGCTATTTCATAGTAAACTCTTAATAGCGAATGATATGTATTTGGGTAGTATTGTAAACCCTTCTATATGCTTAATTGTGTGCTTGCATGATGTGATTATATAATTGTGATAAAATAAGTATGATGAGGTTGTTGAATCCTAAACCTTGAAACCTCTTTGTTAATGATGATGCCTTGGTATAAAAGAAGGCTTGATGAACTAAAAGAATGAGGTTAGTGGATCGGGTGTCACATTCCGGCACCAGGATAATAATAGAGGATCGGGTGTCACGTGTCGACACCAGGATAGTATTAATGGATCGGGTGTCACATTCCGACACCAGGATAGTATGATGAGGATCGGAGTGTTACATTCCGACACCAGGATAGTATATGGATCGGGTGTCACGTTCCGACACCAGGATAGTATGATGAGGATCGGAGTGTCACGTTCCGACACCAGGATAGTAAAGAGAATGAATCTTCAAATATGTTAATATACTCAATTTAATGAACCTATTTCCCAAATGAGTATGGTATGGAGGCTTGAGTCCTCATGGGTGCACTTGGCATTATTTATGAATGATTCTCGTACTTGTTGTTGCTACCTGTTGAGTATTGTAGTTGATTTTATGATATTATCTGGTATATACTGTTTTCTATTTTGAGTTGGCCGATGATATCTACTCAGTCTTGTGTTTTGTACTGACCCCTACTTGTATGTTTTCTCTTTGTTATTTTTGGAGTGCAGCAAACGTACCGTCGTCTTCAACTCAACCGCAACTCTAGCCAGTCTTCATCATACCAGATTTCAGGGTGAGCTAATGCTTCTAGCTTGGACTGGATCTTCTTCTTCATGTCTTGATGCCTTGAAGTTCCGGCATGGACTAACTTTTTATTTATTTTAGCTTCTTAGATACTCTTAGATTTAGTAATTTGAGGATAGATGTTCTTGTGATGATGACTTCCAGATTTTGGGAATAGTAAGTGTTTGAGTTTTTAGAAGTTATTAATCTATTTTTCATTAATGAGTTTAAGTCTTCCGCATTATATTCTGTTTAATATGGTTGAAATGTTGGGGTTTAGATTGGTTGGTTCACTCACATAGGAGGGTAAGTGTGGGTGCCACTAGCGGCTCGATTTGGGTCGTGACAAACTTGGTATCAGAGCATTAGGTTCATTGGTCTCATCACACAAGAACGAGTCTTAGCGGGTTATCTGATCAAACTTGGTATCAGAGAATCAGGTTCTTGCTTATCTTAGCCGGTTATCTGATCAAGGCCAGACACCTCCAGTGTTTTCTGCACCAGCACCTCAAGTTCCGGAAGTACAACATGCAGCTACTGCAGCTCCCCGCATGGATGCCTCATTGAAAATAGGCACGTTTCCCCGTCGGACTACAGGGCCTATAATGACAAGTGATCAGCATGAGCTTTTCAGTAAGTTCTTGAAATTAAAACCTCCAGTCTTCAAGGGTGCTGAATCTAAGGATGCCTACGATTTTATGGTTGATTGTCATGAGTTACTACATAAAATAGGCATAGTGGAACGATTTGGCGTAGAGTTTGTAACCTATCAGTTTCAGGGAAATGCCAAAATGTGGTGGCGGTCACATGTTGAGTGTCAACCCGCACAGGCACCACCTATGACTTGGGCGTCGTTCTCTAGCTTATTCATGGAGAAGTATATCCCCCGGACCTTGAGGGATAGGAGGAGAGATGAGTTTCTAAGCCTAGAGCAAGGCAGGATGTCGGTTACTGCTTATGAGGCTAGGTTTCGTGCACTATCCAGATATGCCACCCAGCTTTGCTTCAGTCCACAAGAGCGGATTTGCCATTTCGTGAAGGGGTTGAGGTCAGATTTGCGGATTTCAGCCTTACAGGTAGCTGCTACAGCCAAGTCCTTTCAGGAAGTGGTAGACTTTGTGATAGAGGTGGAGGGAGTGAAGCCAGATGACTTCACCATGGCATCAACATCTAAAAGGTTTCTTAAGGGAGGTGAGTTTAATGGTTCTTACTCCAGAGGGCAGGGTTCCGGAGGTTACCCAGCCCGACCTATTCATTCTTCACTGCAGACTGTAATTGGGGGTCCACCGCAGACCGATCAACATTTCTCCGAGTTTGGTGGTTATCCCCAGACTTCGTCATTCTCACAGAGGCCGATGCTTGAATCCAGAGAGTGTTATGGATGTGGGGAGACTGGACAAATTAAGAGGTATTGTCCAAAACAGAGTTACAGTCCTCCAATAGTCAGAGGTAGAGGTGGTCAAGGAAGAGGCCGTCATTCTGGAGGACGTGGTGGTCGAGGTAATGGTGGTCACCAAAACGGCCGGGGTGACGGGAAAACTGGAGCCACTACAGCACAACATGGTAGGGGCAATGGACAGACGGGTGATAGGGCCCATTGTTATGCTTTCCCCGGGCGGTCTGAAGGGGAGACATCTGATGCTGTCATCACAGGTAATCTTTTGGTTTGTGATTGCATGGCTTCTGTATTGTTTGATCCTTGATCCACATTTTCTTATGTATCTTCCTCATTTGCTACTGGTCTTAATTTACATTGTGAATTGCTTGACATGCCTATTCGTGTTTCTACTCCGGTGGGTGAGTCTGTGATAGTTGAAAAGGTATATAGATCTAGTCTGGTGACTTTTGTGGGGAGCAATACTTATGTAGACTTGGTTATCCTAGAAATGGTTGACTTTGATGTAATTCTGGGTATGACTTGACTTTCTCCAAATTTTGCAATCTTAGATTGTAATGCTAAAACTGTAACGTTGGCCAGGCCTGGGACAGATCCGTTAGTGTGGGAGGGCGACTACACTTCCACTCCAGTTTGTATCATCTCCATTCTTCGTGCTAAGAGAATGGTTAGTAAAGGGTGTCTAGCTTTCTTGGCACACCTCAGGGATGATACTACCCAAGTACCTTCAATTGAGTCGGTTTCGATAGTCCGTGAGTTTCTGGATGTGTTCCCTGCAGATTTTCCTGGTATGCCACCGGATAGAGATATTGACTTTTGCATTGATCCGGGTACTCGCCCCATTTCCATACCCCCTTATAGAATGGCTCCCGCTGAGTTAAGAGAGTTAAAGGCCCAACTTCAAGAATTGTTAGGAAAAGGCTTCATTAGACCAAGTGCATCCCCTTGGGGTGCTCCCATTTTGTTTGTGAAGAAGAAGGATGGAAGTTTTAGGATGTGCATAGACTACAGACAACTGAATAAGGTAACCGTTAAGAACAAGTATCCTCTTCCTCGCATCGATGATTTGTTCGATCAGTTACAAGGTGCTTGTACCTTCTCAAAAATTGATTTGTGATCTGGTTATCATCAATTGAAAATACGGGCAACGGATGTACCCAAGACTGCTTTTCGGACCAGGTATGGGCATTATGAGTTCTTAGTAATGTCTTTTGGGCTTACGAATGCCCCTGCTGCTTTCATGAGCTTGATGAATGGGATTTTTAAGCCATATCTGGATCTCTTTGTCATCTTATTCATTGATGATATACTGGTATACTCAAAAAGCAAGAAAGAACACGAGGAGCACTTGATAATTGTATTGGAAATGTTAAGGGAGAAAAAGCTTTATGCCAAATTCTCCAAGTGTGAGTTTTGGCTAGATTCAGTGTCCTTCTTGTGGCATGTGGTTTCTAAGGATGGAGTGATGGTGGATCCATCTAAGATTGAAGCAGTGAAGAGTTGGAAAAGACCCACTAATGTTACAGAGGTAAGGAGCTTTGTTGGTTTAGCTAGCTACTACCGTCGATTTGTTAAGGGATTTTCCTCTGTTGCTTCCCGATTGACAAATTTGACTAAGCAAAGTGTTCCATTTGTATGGTCGGACGAGTGTGAAGAAAGTTTCCAGAAGCTCAAGACCTTGTTGACTACTGCACCAATCCTTACCCTGCCAGTGGAAGGTAAGAATTTCATTGTCTATTGTGATGCATCCTATTTGGGTTTGGGTGCAGTGCTAATGCAAGAGAAGAATGTAATTGCTTATGCTTCGAGGCAATTAAAGGTGCATGAACGTAATTATCCGACCAATGATTTGGAGTTGGCTGCGGTAGTGTTTGCATTAAAGCAATTGAGACACAATCTATATGGGGTTAAGTGTGAGGTCTATACGGATCATCGTAGCCTACAATATGTCTTTACTCAGAAGGATTTGAACTTGAGACAGAGGAGATGGATGGAACTACTGAAGGACTACGATATCACTATCTTGTATCATCCGGGAAAAGCTAATGTTGTGGCAGATGCTTTAAGTAGAAAGGCAGGAAGCATGGGAAGTCTAGCTCACTTGCAAGTTTCTAGACATCCATTGGCTAGAGAGGTTTAGACCCTGGCTAACGACTTAATGAGGCTAGAAGTAAATGAGAAGGGAGGATTGTTGGCCTGTGTGGAGGCAAGATCTTCCTTTCTTAACAAGATTAAGGGAAAGCAGTTTAATGATGAGAAGCTGATTCGGATTCGAGATAAGGTATTGCGTGGAGAGGCTAAAGAAGCAAAAATCGATGAGGAAGGTGTTTTGAGAATTAAGGGAAGGGTATGTGTACCCCGCGTCAATGATTTGATTCACACTATTCTTACAGAGGCTCATAGTTCAAGGTACTCTATACATCCTGGTGCAACCAAGATGTATCGTGACCTAAAGCAACATTTTTGGTGGAGTAGAATGAAGCGTGACATTGTGGAGTTTGTTGCTCAATGCCCGAATTGTCAGCAAGTAAAGTATGAACACCAGAGGCCTGGAGGGACACTTCAGAGAATGCTCATTCCTGAATGGAAGTGGGAGATAATTGCAATGGACTTCGTGGTTGGTCTTCCAAAGACAATGGGTAAGTATGACTCCATTTGGGTAATTGTGGATAGGTTAACTAAGTCTGCGCACTTCATTCCAGTCAAGGTGACTTACAATGCAGAGAAGTTAGCCAAACTTTACATCTCAGAAATTGTTCGATTGCATGGAGTTCCACTTTCCATCATATCAGATAGAGGTACGCAGTTTACTTCTAAGTTTTGGAAAACATTGCATGCTGAATTAGGTACTAGGTTGGACCTTAGTACTGCGTTCCATCCTCAGACCGATGGTCAGTCTGAGCGGACGATTCAAGTGTTGGAGGATATTCTTCGTGCATGCGTGATAGAATTTGGTGGCCATTGGGATAGCTTCCTACCCTTAGCAGAATTCTCATACAATAATAGCTATCACTCAAGTATTGGTATGGCCCCATTTGAGGCACTGTATGGGAGGAGATGTAGGTCTCCCATTGGGTGGTTTGATGCATTTGAGGTTAGACCATGGGGTATTGACCTTCTGAGGGAATCGTTAGATAAAGTGAAATGCATTCAAGAAAAGCTCTTAGCGGCTCAAAGTAGGCAGAAGGAATATGCAGATCGAAAGGTTAGAGACTTGGAGTTTATGGAGGGTGAGCAAGTCTTGCTGAATGTTTCGCCAATGAAAGGGGTGATGCGGTTTGGTAAAAGAGGTAAGCTAAGCCCAAGGTGTATTGGTCCATTTGAACTTCTGAAGCGCGTGGGGGAGGTAGCTTATGAATTGGCCTTGCCCCCAGGACTGTCAGGAGTACATCTGGTATTTCATGTGTCTATGTTGAAAAGATACCATGGGGATGGAAACTATATTATTCGTTGGGATTCAGTTCTGCTTGATGAGAATTTGTCTTATGAGGAGGAGCCTGTTGCTATTTTAGATAGAGAAGTCCGCAAGCTGAGGTCAAGGGAGATTTCATCCATCAAAGTTCAATGGAAGAATCGACCAGTTAAAGAAGCCACTTGGGAGAAGGAGACTGATATGCAAGAAAGATACCCACACCTGTTTACAGATTCAGGTACTCCTTTTCGCCCTTGTTTTTCTTCTTGTGATCGTTCGAGGACGAACGATGGGTAAATTGGTATCTATTGTAACGACCTGTTTAGTCGTTTTGAGCAGTAGAGTATTTTCTGGTAATAACTGTCTGAGTCGACGGATCCCACGACGGACCGTCATGGGCACGACGGACCGTCGAGGGTGTCTCGTTCCAAAACACTTAGAATTCTGAAAATTGGGTACTGAGATCGACTCTCTGAACTTCGCGACGAAGTGGCAGGACGGACCGTCACAGGCATGACGGGCCGTCACAGACTCTTCAAGGAATGGAGTCTCTGAAATTTGTGACGGAAGCAGCAGGACGGACCGTCGCAAGCACGACGGGCCGTCACAGGCTGCGTATGCCTGCGTCAGATTTCTGTTAAAGGTTTTAAGGGGCGTTTTGGACTATTCCTGCTTATAATTATAAAGTTAGTGGGTTAATGTTAATAATGCAATTACTTGGGGGTTAAAGGAGATAACCTTGAATTAATTAGTGGGTTACTTTTGTCATCTTTTATACTTAATTATATGCTAATTAGGGTAAAAGAAGAGCAGTTTGAATAAGAAAAATAGAAAGAACAGAGAGAAAGAGGGACGAACGAGCGAGAGAAAAAGAAGAACGCAGCTTTGAGAAAGTAGATTGCTTGATCACGATTCTTCGGTTGAGGTAGGTTATGGTTTTTATGCTATTTTATAGTAAACTCTTAATAGCGAATGATATGTATTTGGGTAGTATTGTAAACCCTTCTATATGCTTAATTGTGTGCTTGCATGATGTGATTATATAATTGTGATAAAATAAGCATGATGAGGTTGTTGAATCCTAAACCTTGAAACCTCTTTGTTAATGATGATGCCTTCGTATAAAAGAAGGCTTGATGAACTAAAAGAATGAGGTTAGTGGATCGGGTGTCACGTTCCGGCACCAGGATAATAATAGAGGATCGGGTGTCACGTTCCGACACCAGGATATTATTAATGGATCGGGTGTCACGTTCCGACACCAGGATAGTATGATGAGGATCGGAGTGTCACGTTCCGACACCAGGATAGTATATGGATCGGGTGTCACGTTCCGACACCAGGATAGTATGATGAGGATCGGAGTGTCACGTTCCGACACCAGGATAGTAAAGAGAATGAATCTTGAAATATGTTAATATACTCAATTTAATGAACCTATTTCCCAAATGAGTATGGTATGGAGGCTTGAGTCCTCATGGGTGCACTTGGCGTTATTTATCAATGATTCTCGTACTTGTTGTTGCTACCTGTTGAGTATTCTAGTTGATTTTATGATATTATCTGGTATATACTGTTTTCTATTTTGAGTTGGCCGATGATATCTACTCAGTCTTGTGTTTTGTAATGACCACTACTTGTATGTTTTCTCTTTGTTATTTGTGGAGTGCAGCAAACGTACCGTCGTCTTCAACTCAACCGCAACTCTAGCCAGTCTTCATCATACCAGATTTCAGGGTGAGCTAATGCTTCTAGCTTGGACTGGATCTTCTTCTTCATGTCTTGATGCCTTGAAGTTCCGGCATGGACTAGCTTTTTATTTATTTTAGCTTCTTAGATACTCTTAGATTTAGTAATTTGAGGATAGATGTTCTTGTGATGATGACTTCCGGATTTTGCGAATAGTAAGTGTTTGAGTTTTTAGAAGTTATTAATCTATTTTTCATTAATGAGTTTAAGTCTTTCTTATTATATTCTGTTTAATATGGTTGAAATGTTGGGGTTTAGATTGGTTGGTTCGCTCACATAGGAGGGTAAGTGTGGGTGCCACTCGCGGCTCGATTTGGGTCATGACAATAAGCTAAACATACACTTCGCAATTTGCTTAAAAGGGCTTAATAATGTTTTAAATTGGGGTATAGGTCTATTATAGAATGTACATAGACATCTATCCATAGTATCCATAGAACAATTATAAATAGAGATATTTAAATATTTTTTCTAATTTAGTTTCTGTAGATAGATATCCTTATACATCTACAAATAACTCTTATTATTAAGGAAATAGATGCATTGACTCTACATTTTGCGTGGTACCCTCTCTATCTACAATACTTGTCAACCATTAACTTTGCAGACTTATTAATAAACTATAAATAGAGGGTTAATTTTACTATATTACTCTTTGAATGTTATAAATATAAAATCTTGAAAAATGTAAAAAAGAAATGAATTAAATAATGACAAGGGTAAATTATGAACTAAGGGTGTGTTTGGTATGAAGGAAAATGTTTCACTGGAAAACAAGTAGATTTATGACTTATTTTCTCATGTTTGATTGGTGAGTAAAAAGTATTTTTAGGAAATGATTTTTAGTGTATGATTTATGAATGAAAAATATTTTTGAGAAATATCTTTTATTTTTACTAGAGTAGAAAATAATTTTGAAATGAAAATATACTTTTTAAAAAATATTTTTTTTGTGGGGGGTAAGGGGGAGGGTGAAAAAATAAAAATTTTAAGTTGAAAGTATTTTTCAAAATAAAATTATTTTTTTTGGTGGGGGGGGGGGGGGTGGATGGCTGTAAGGGGGGCTGGCGGGCTAGGGGTGAAAAAACAAAAAAATTCAAGTTGAAAATATTTTTTAAAAACAAACTTAAAATTTATTTTTGGAGGTGGGTTGTATGGGGAGGTCGAAGGTAGGGGTAAAAAAATTAAAATTTGAAGTCGAAAATATTTTTTAAAAATAAACTTAATTGTTTTTTTTTAAAAAAAATATAATTTGAAGTTGGATGAGAGTTTTGGAAAATGTTTTCCTTAACTTTTGAAGGAAAGTCATTTACTTAATTTTGCGGAAAATGACTTTGATTTGAAAATATTTTCCAAAACTTTTGTCCCAACCAAAAATGAGAAAATTGGAAAACATTTTCAAGAAAATGTTCTCCTTCATACCAAATACACCCTAAGTTTAAAATTATCAATTGATTTCATAAAGTGGATATATATTGTTAGACATCTCAAAATAATATAGTGGAAAACTATAGTGAACAAATGGTGTATCACTTATTAGAGATATGTCCATCCCTTTTTGGGCTCCTGTTCCGCAGTCAAATTGGACATGGACGTGAAGGGGGTGTTAGATTGGATAAAATCTCATATAGAATGGGAAATTGGCTAGTATTAATCGCTCTTATGATATGAGGTTTACTATTCCCCCAACTTCTCTTTATTAAGAAGTAAGTTGTTTGCAATAATTAAATTGAGATAGTAAAAACAGAACTTTGTAATATACCTAGGCCAAATTCAATAAATGGATTCTGGTAAAAACATTATGAAACTGAACATGTATGGCGAAAGCAGAAGCAACGAGCACATCTATTCGGGTTCAATCGTTAATATGGACTTGGAAATTCTTCTCTGCATGGGATAGCTTATGTGGTTGAGTTAGTCCTACTATCATTAGTCGGTCAGGATCAACATGTATTTTCGAAATGAACAAGCTTCCTTTATTCACAAAACTCATATGTTATTCATCAGTTATTGACATTTGATCAAATGAATGATGGCTACACATGAGCTTTGAATAAAGGTCCAACGCCCTGGTATCATCTATGCATGATGAAGCATGTTTAATGCCATAGGACTTGATTTATACTCATCCCACGTCTGGGCAAGGTCGTCTCAACCCCTAGGCCACTAAAGCCATCGCATGGACCTCCATATTTTTAGGGGGACCTATTTTATTTTTTTTACTTATAAATGTTATTTTTCAAAAACAATAATTGTATGTACAATGAGTGGTGTGATTTCTACAAATTAAATTGTACATGAGATGAGTATAGAATTTCAATTTCATAAGAAACAGTTTGATGAAAATATTGATAACGAAATCACAAAGTTTCTGCAACACATATAGTTATATCTAATATTAATGGTTGATTTTTTTTTTTGAATTAAAAGTGTTATGACAAACAATACAAATGGAAGATAATGATCTAACAAAATTACTCAATCAAATAAAAAGACTTTATTTTTTGTAAAATACATGTATAGCTTATAGAATAACATTAACCATAATTATAACCATTGCCTTAGCCTAGAGCAATTTTTCGAAACTAATATTGATTATATTTAAGATCAACAATGTCTCAAGAGAGATTGAATAATTATCTATATTTTCAATTTAAAATGAATTATTATAAAAATCAATTTAAAACAATAACTAATAACTTCACATCTAAAAAAGCTAGAAATATAGATTTTGAATAAAATTATTAAAAGTAAAATAAAATATTTGGGCCGCTCTCTTAAGTTATGCTTGAGGCCCCCTTTCTTATTCAGTCACCCCTGGTAAGCACGTGTTATCCTTGTGGATTCAAAATATTTTCATTCTTGGTTTCATTATTATATGAGGAAGCAATATCTAATAACTCCAATATTGGTTTGTATCAATATGTACATTTAATAAGGCTTCTTCGATCCTTCTTGTAAATTTTTCTTTGGAGAGCTTCAAATTTGTATGTGAACTTGGTATTAACTAATCATTGTGGACTATTGGTGCCTATTCTTTAATTTTATTAGTAATCCTTAGATACTTGATCCTTTCAAATTAATGATTGTCGAATGGTGAACAAATAACACTAGAAATTTGTTTGGCAATAAAAAGTTGCATAATTTAATATCTTCTCATAAGGTATAGATATTTTGCTCCACCTGAAATTTATTAATCTACACGATTAATCTCCACAACGGGCAAAAAATTAAATTAAATTATAAACTTTGGAAAACACATATTCATTGATGAATTTGATTTTATTAATAATTTTATGACCAAGGATATAAATGAAAAAATAATATTAGAGATTCCTTTCATCACCCATAGGAAACTCTATACTATCGAATTAGACGACATCCACATCATTGTTTTTGGAAACAAACTTATCTTCCCCTACCTAAAAGTATGTTTAAAGATAAAAATAAATTCATAAAAGATGAAACTATCTTTAGGATAAATTTACTTTCACAACAAGAAAATTATTGAATTGTCACGCCCTGAGTCTACACTTTGAACATGACAGGAACTCGAGAATCATTGCTAACCGCAAACAACCCCTTGTCGTTGATCAACTCTCAGTGAAAGAATTACTCAACAGTAAAATAAATTTAAAAGCAAACCCATAATTTATAAGTCTAAAATAATAAACTCAGAATATTCAATTAGCCAGAAATAGGCAACTCAACTCTTTAAAACATTTGACAAAGAAATGAAAAGACTCACGAAATAATGCTATCTACTTATTTTGTAACGACCTGTTTAGTCGTTTTGAGCAGCAGAATTATTTCTGGAAAAACTGGCTGGGACGACGGATGTCACGACGGACCGTCGTTGTCACGACGGCCCGTCGAGGAGGCTTCGTTCCATGACACTTAGAATTCTTAAATTGGATACTGGAAATCGACTCTCTGTAAATTGTGACGGACCTGCAGGACGTGCCGTCACATCCACGATGAACCGTCGTGAGTTCCCGTTGCAAAACACTTCAACTTTTGAGAATTTGGGACAAGAAACGAGTTTCTGACCGTCAGGACGGAGGTGCAGGACGGACCGTCACTGGTGTGACGGGCCGTCACAGTCACCTGGACTTTGGGGAGGCTGCGACGACCATCGTGACGGACCGTCGCAGGCACGACGGCCCGTCACAGGTTGCGCAAATCCCAGGCAGAATAGGATTCCTCTACACGTCTTAAGGGTCGTTTTGGACTATTCTTTCCTTAATTATAAAGATTGAGGGTTAATATTAATAAGTCTAATTACTTGGGGGTTAAAAGAGGTAACCTTAAGTTAATTAGTGGGTTCTATTGTCCTCTTTTAGTCTTAATTATATGATAATTAGGGTAAAGGAAAGAGGGTTTGAATAAACAAACAGAAAGAACAAAGAGAAAGAGAGGGATCAATCGAGAGGGAGGAGAAAACGCAGCTTGAGGATTAGCTTGTTTGATCAATTCTTCGGTGGAGGTAGGTTATGGTTATTTCATGCTACTTGTAGTAAACTCTTAATAGTGAATGCTATGTGTTGATAGTCTTGTAAACTCTACTCTATGTGCTATATTGTTAAGTATATATTGTATATATATATATATATATATATATATATATATATATATATATATATATATATATATATATATATATATATATATAGATTATATGAAGTTTTGAATCCCAAATCTTGAAAGAACCCTAATTCACTTGTTAATGATGATGCCTTAGGATAAAAGAAGGCTTGATATATTACATAATGAGATTGATGATGCCTTAGTATGAAAGAAGGCTTGATGAATTAGGGGATCGGAGTGTCACGTTCCGACACCAGATAGAATATGGATCGGGTGCCACGTTCCGGTACTAGGATAGAATGAATATGAGGATCGGAGTGTCACGTTCCGACACCAGGATAGAATATGGATCGGGTGCCACGTTCCGTTACCAGGATAGAATGATATGAGGTGTCCACGTTCCGGCACCAGGATAGAAATAGAGGAGCGGAGTGTCACGTACCGACACAAGAGGAAGAAATATAATGAATCTTGAAAGATAATGAATATACTCAATCTAATGAACTTAATTCCCAAATGAGTATGGTATTGAGGCTTGAGTCCTCATGTGTGAACTCGGTTGTATTTATTGATGAATTCATGTGTTATTGCTACATGTTGAGTATTGTAGTTGATTTACATTATTATTGATATATACTGTTCCCTATTTTGAGTTGCCGTGATATCTACTCAGTACTTGTGGTTGTACTGACCCCCTACTTTTATGTTTTCTTCTTTGTTATTTGTGTAATGCAGCAAACATTCCGTCAACTTCAACTCAACAGTAGATCTAGCCAGTCTTCACTTCAGCGGAAATTCAGGGTGAGCTAATGCGTCTATCTTGGACTGGGTCTCTTTTTCAAGTCTTGATGCCTTAAACTTCCGGCATGGACTAGCTAGTAGTTGTTTTAGCTTCTTAGACAGTTTTAGTTTAGCAATTTGAGATAGACGTTCTTGTGATGATGACTTTCAGATTTTGGGGATAATAATAATAGTTTTGAATTGTTTTTGAGTTTAAGTCTTCCGCATTATTTTCTGTTGTCATACATTGAAATGTTAAGGTTATATGGGTTGGTTCGCTCACATAGGAGGGTAAATGTGGGTGCCAGTCGCGGCCCCCGTTTTGGGTCGTGACAAACTTGGTATCAGAGCATTAGGTTCGTTGGTCTCATCACACAAGAACAGGTCTAGTAGAGTCTTAAGGAACGGTAGGGGGACGCCTTTACTTTTCCTTGAGAGGCTATAAGACTTTAGGAAAATTTCACTCTTTCATTCTTTCCTTCGTGCTACTACTTGAGTCCAATTAGTATCTGGGCGATACGAATTGGTATCTGACCATCTTCACTCTATTTCGCAGATGGTTAGAACTAGAGCAACGACCGCACCAGCAGCAACAACGGAAAGACAAGAAACGACTGAGCCAGCCACTGGGGCTGTGGCTCGAGGAAGAGCAGCGGCAAGAGGTCGTTGAAGAGGTCGTGAGAGGACGTCCTCTAGAGGAAGAGGACGAGCACCTAGCCCATCTGATACTAGGGCAGTGACTCCTCCACCGACCGAGGATGTGGTAAGAGAGGGTGAGGAAGGGGAGAATGAACAGGTGCAACATGAGGAATTGCCACCCCAACCTACCCCAGAGATGATCAACCAAGTACTTGCTTATCTTAGTGGGTTATCCGATCAGGGTCAGGCACCTCTAGTGGTTTCTGCACCAACACCTCCGGTTTCAGAGGTACGACATGCGGCTACTATGGCTCCCCGCATGGATGCCTCATTGGAGATAGGCACATTTCCACGTCTGACTACTGGACCGATAATGACAAACGATCAGCACGAACTTTTCAGTAAGTTCTTGAAATTGAAACCTCCAGTCTTCAAGGGTGCAGAATCTGAAGATGCTTATGATTTTCTGGTTGATTGTCATGAGTACTACACAAGATGGGGATAGTAGAACGGTTTGGCGTTGAGTTCGTAAGCTATCAGTTTCAAGGGAACGCCAAAATGTGGTGGCGGTCACATGTTGAGTGTCAACCAACAGAGGCACCACCTATGACTTGGGAATCATTCTCTACCCTGTTTATGGAAAAGTATATCCCAAGGACTTTGAGAGATAGAAAAAGGGATGAGTTCTTCAGTCTCGAGCAAGGTAGGATGACGGTCAACACATACGAGGCTAAGTTTCGTGCTTTATCAAGGTATGCCACCCAACTTTGTTTCAGTCCACAAGAGCGGATTCGCCGTTTTGTGAAGGGGTTGAGGTCAGAATTGCGGATTTCAACGGCAACATCCTTCCAAGAGGTGGTAGACTTTGTGATAGAGGTGGAAGGAGTGAAACCAGATGACTTCACCACGACATCGACATCAAAAAGGTTTCAAAGGGGAGGTGAGTTTAATGGTTCTCACTCTAGAGGACAGAGCTCCGGAGGTTACTCAAGTCGACCAATTCAGTCTTCACTACAGACTGTAGTTGGGGGTCCACCTCAGAACGATCAACACTACTCCGAGAGACCTATGCATGAACCCGAGAGTGTTATGGATGTGGGGAGGTTGGACACATTAAGAGGTATTGTCCAAACCAGAGTTACAGACCCCCAATAGCTAGAGGAGTAGAGGTGGTCATGGGAGAGCCGCTTTTCTGGAGGACGTGGTGGTCGAGGTAATGGTGTGGTCACCACAACGGCAGAGGTGATGGGCAAATTGGAGCCACTACGACACAACATGGTAGGGGCAATGGACAGACAAACGATAGGGCCCATTGTTACGCTTTCCCTGGGAGATCTGAAGCGGAGGCGTCTGATGCTGTCATCACAGGTAATCTTTTGGTTGTGATTGCATGGCATCTGTATTATTTGACCCTGGCTCCACGTTTTCATATGTATCTTCATCATTTGCTAATGGTCTAAATTTACATTGTGAATTACTTGATATGCCTAGCCTATTCGTGTTTCTACTCCGGTGGGGTGAGTCTGTGGTAGTTGAAAAGGTATATAGGTCTGTTTGGTGAACTTGTGGGGAGAGCAACACTTATGTAGATTTGGTTATTTTAGAAATGGGTGACTTTGATGTAATTCTGGGTATGACTTGGCTTTCTCCAAATTTTGCGATCTTGGATTGTAATGCTAAAACTGTGACGTTAGCCAAGCCTGAGACAGATCCGTTAGTGTGGGAGGGTGACTACACTTCCAATCCGGTTCGTATCGTGTCCTTTCTTCGCGCTAAGAAAATGGTGAGTAAAGGGTGTTTAGCTTTCTTGGCACATCTCAAGGATGACACTACCCAAGTACCCTCGATTGAGTCAGTTTCGGTAGTCCGTGAGTTTTTGGATGTGTTCCCTGCAGATCTTCCTGGTATGCTACCAGATAGGGATATTGACTTCTGTATCGATCTTGAACCGAGCACACGCCCCATTTCTATACCCCCTTATAGAATGGCTCCCGCCGAATTAAGAGAGTTAAGGCTCAACTTCAAGAGTTGTTGAGCAAGGGCTTCATTAGACCAAGTGCGTCTCCTTGGGGTGCTCCGGTTTTGTTTGTGAAGAAGAAGGATGGGAGTTTTCGGATGTGCATAGACTACCGGCAGTTGAACAAGGTAACTATTAAGAACAAGTATCCTCTTCCTCGCATTGATGACTTATTCGATCAACTACAAGGTGCTTGTGTCTTCTCGAAGATCGACTTGAGATCCGGTTATCATCAATTGAAAATACGGGCAACAGATGTGCCAAAGACTGCTTTTCGGACTAGGTATGGACATTATGAATTTGTAGTGATGTCCTTTGGTCTTACAAATGCCCCCGCTGCTTTCATGAGCTTGATGAATGGGATTTTTAAGCCATATTTGGACCTCTTTGTGATCGTATTTATAGATGATATACTGGTATATTCTAAAAATAAGAAGGAACATGAGGAGCATTTGAGGATTGTGTTGGAATGTTGAGGGAGAAAAGCTTTATGCCAAGTTTTCTAAGTGTGAGTTTTGGCTAGATGCAGTGTCCTTCTTGGGGCATGTAGTTTCTAAGGAGGGAGTAATGGTGGATCCTTCAAAGATTGAGACAGTGAAGAATTGGGTAAGACCCACTAATGTGTCAGAAATAAGAAGCTTTGTTGGGTTAGCTAGCTACTACCGCCGATTTGTCAAGGGATTCTCTTCTATTGCTTCCAACTGACGAACTTGACTAAGCAAAATGTTCCATTTGTATGGTCAGAGAATGTGAGGAAAGCTTTCAGAAGCTTAAGACTTTGTTGACTACCGCGCCTATCCTTACCTTACCGTAGAGGGTAAGAACTACATTGTTTATTGTGATGCATCCTATTCGGGTTGGGTGCAGTGCTAATGCAAGAGAAGAACGTGATTGCTTATGCTTCAAGACAATTAAAAGTGCATGAACGTAACTATCCAACTCATGACTTGGAATTGGCCGCGGTAGTGTTTGCATTAAAGCAATGGAGGCACTATTTATATGGGGTTAAGTGTGAGGTGTACACGGATCATCGTAGCCTACAGTATGTCTTCACTCAGAAAGATTTGAACTTGAGACAAAGGAGATGGATGGAACTACTGAAGGACTACGACATCACTATTTTGTATCATCCGGGGAAGGCGAATGTTGTGGCAGACGCTTTGAGTAGAAAGGCGGGAAGCATGGGAAGTCTAGCTCATTTGCAAGCTTCTAGACGCCCATTGGCTAGAGAGGTGCATATTTTGGCTAATGACCTCATGAGGTTAGAAATAAATGAGAAGGGAGGATTGTTAGCTTGTGTAGAGGCGAGATCCTCTTTTCTTGACAAGATCAAGGGAAAACAGTTTGATGATGAGAAACTATGTCGAATTCGAGGTAAAGTATTGCAAGGAGAGGCTAAAGAAGCGACAATCGATGAGGAAGGTGTGTTGAGGATTAAGGGGAGGGTATGTGTACCCCGAGTTGACGATTTGATCAACACTATTCTGGCAGAAGCTCATAGTTCAAGGTATTCTATACATCCGGGTGCAACCAAGATGTATCGCGACCTAAAGCAACACTTTTGGTGGAGTAGAATGAAGCGCGATATTGTTGACTTTATTGCCAAATGTCCAAACTGTCAACAAGTAAAGTATGAACACCAGAGGCCCGGAGGAACGCTTCAGAGAATGCCCATTCCTGAATGGAAGTGGGAGAGAATCGCAATGGACTTTGTGGTTGGTCTTCCAAAGACAATGGGTAAGTATGACTCCATTTGGGTGATTGTTGATAGGTTAACTAAGTCTGCTCATTTTATTCCGGTCAAGGTAACGTACAATGCAGAGAAGTTAGCAAAAATCTACATCTCAGAAATCGTTCGATTGCATGGGGTTCTACTATCCATCATATCAGACAGAGGTACGCAGTTTACTTCTAAGTTTTGGAAAACATTGCATGCCGAATTAGGTACTAGGTTGGACCTTAGCACTGCATTTCACCCTCAGACCGATGGTCAGTCGGAGCGAACGATTCAAGTGTTGGAGGATATGCTTCGTGCATGCGTGATAGAGTTTGGTGGCCATTGGGATAGCTTCTTACCTTTGGCAGAGTTTTCATACAATAATAGCTATCACTCCAGTATTGATATGGCTCCATTTGAAGCATTGTATGGGAGGAGGTGTAGATCTCCCATTAGGTGGTTTGATGCATTTGAGGTTAGACCTTGGGGTACTGACCTCTTGAGGGATTCGTTAGATAAGGTGAAGGGCATTCAAGAAAAACTTCTAGCGGCGCAAAGTAGACAAAAGGAGTATGCAGACCGAAAGGTTAGAGACTTGGAGTTCATGGAGGGTGAACAAGTCTTGTTGAAGGTTTCACCCATGAAAGGGGTGATGCGGTTTGGTAAAAGAGGTAAGTTAAGTCCAAGGTATATTGGACCATTTGAAGTGCTTAAGCGAATAGGGGAGGTGGCTTATGAATTAGCCTTGCCCCCAGGGCTGTCCGGAGTGCATCCGGTATTTCATGTGTCCATGTTGAAAAGATACCATGGAGATGGAAACTACATCATCCGTTGGGATTCAGTTTTGTTGGATGAGAACTTGACTTATGAAGAGGAACCGGTTGCTATATTAGATAGAGAAGTTCGCAAGTTGAGGTCGAGAGAGATTGCATCCATCAAAGTTCAATGGAAGAATCGACCGGTTGAAGAAGCTACTTGGGAGAAGGAGGCAGATATGCAAGAAAAATACCCACATCTGTTTACAGATTCAGGTACTCCTTTTCGCCATTGTTTTCCTTCTTTTGATCGTTCGGGGACGAACGATGGGTAAATTGTTATCTATTGTAACGACCTGTTTAGTCGTTTTGAGCAGCAGAATTATTTCTGGAAAAACTGGCTGGGACGACGGATGTCACGACGGACCGTCGAGGAGGCTTCGTTCCATGACACTTAGAATTCTTAAATTGGATACTGAAAATCGACTCTGTAAATTGTGACGGACCTGCAGGACGTGCCGTCACATCCACGACGAACCGTCGTGAGTTCCCGTTGCAAAACACTTCAACTTTTGAGAATTCGGGACAAGAAACGAGTTTCTGACCGTCAGGACGGAGGTGCAGGACGGACCGTCACTGGTGTGACGGGCCGTCACAGTCACCTGGACTTTGGGGAGGCTGCGACGACCATCGTGACGGACCGTCGCAGGCACGACGGCCCGTCACAGGTTGCGCAAATCCCAGGCAGAATAGGATTCCTCTACACGTCTTAAGGGTCGTTTTGGACTATTCTTTCCTTAATTATAAAGATTGAGGGTTAATATTAATAAGTCTAATTACTTGGGGGTTAAAAGAGGTAACCTTAAGTTAATTAGTGGGTTCTATTGTCCTCTTTTAGTCTTAATTATATGATAATTAGGGTAAAGGAAAGAGGGTTTGAATAAAACAAACAGAAAGAACAAAGAGAAAGAGAGGGATCGATCGAGAGGGAGGAGAGAACGCAGCTTGAGGATTAGCTTGTTTGATCAATTCTTCGGTGGAGGTAGGTTATGGTTATTCATGCTACTTGTAGTAAACTCTTAATAGTGAATGCTATGTGTTGATAGTCTTGTAAACTCTACTATGTGCTTAATTGTAAGCTTGTATGAATATGATATATATATATATATATATATATGTAATTATATGAGCATGATGAAGTTTTGAATCCCAAATCTTGAAAGAACCCTAATTCACTTGTTAATGATGATGCCTTAGGATAAAAGAAGGCTTGATATATTATATAATGAGATTGATGATGCCTAGTATGAAAGAAGGCTTGATGAATTAGGGGATCGGAGTGTCACGTTCCGACACCAGGATAGAATATGGATCGGGTGCCACGTTCCGGTACCAGGATAGAATGAATATGAGGATCGGAGTGTCACGTTCCGACACCAGGATAGAATATGGATCGGGTGCCACGTTCCGGTACCAGGATAGAATGAATATGAGGATCGGAGTGTCACGTTCCGACACCAGGATAGAATATGGATCGGGTGCCACGTTCCGTTACCAGGATAGAATGAATATGAGGATCGGAGTGTCACGTTCCGGCACCAGGATAGAAATAGAGGAGCGGAGTGTCACGTACCGACACAAGAGGAAGAAATATAATGAATCTTGAAAGATAATGAATATACTCAATCTAATGAACTTAATTCCCAAATGAGTATGGTATTGAGGCTTGAGTCCTCATGTGTGAACTCGGTTGTATTTATTGATGAATTCATGTTGTTATTGCTACATGTTGAGTATTGTAGTTGATTTACATTATTATTGATATATACTGTTCCCTATTTTGAGTTGGCCGATGATATCTACTCAGTACTTGTGGTTGTACTGACCCCCTACTTTTATGTTTTCTTCTTTGTTATTTGTGTAATGCAGCAAACATTCCGTCAACTTCAACTCAACAGTAGATCTAGCCAGTCTTCACTTCAGCGGAAATTCAGGGTGAGCTAATGCGTCTAGCTTGGACTGGGTCTTCTTTTTCAAGTCTTGATGCCTTAAACTTCCGGCATGGACTAGCTAGTAGTTGTTTTAGCTTCTTAGACAGTTTTAGTTTAGCAATTTGAGATAGACGTTCTTGTGATGATGACTTCCAGATTTTGGGGATAATAATAATAGTTTTGAATTGTTTTTGAGTTTAAGTCTTCCGCATTATTTTCTGTTGTCATACATTGAAATGTTAAGGTTATATGGGTTGGTTCGCTCACATAGGAGGGTAAATGTGGGTGCCAGTCGCGGCCCCCGTTTTGGGTCGTGACATATTTGTAGCATTTCAAAATTTTAAATAGTTAAGAAACTAAAAATAATTCATTTTTTTTAAGAAAGGGGGGAAATCTGGAAAATTGCCTAAGTAAAGATAGTGAATTTTGGTCATTTTCAAATGGCAATAACTTTTATCTCAGGAAGAGTTTCAGGTAGTTCTTGATATGGTTAGAAATCCCTTGGAGGGATATTTTCAACGCCATCAAGTTTGTGCATTTTAGATATCGTATGAGGGAGATATGTCTATCGGAAGTTGGCGGTTGAGATAAGGAAAGTCCAAATCTGGATTTAAGAAAGGTCAAACTAGTCTTTTCACCAATTAATTCCTATTTTGTTTTAGGGGTTTATTGAGGTTAAAACTGTATTTAGTTCAGTTTTGTAAAATCAAAATACACTTAGGGATTGGAGAAGAGAGAAAAGCAGAAAGAAAGGGAGAAAAGTCAAGAATTCGCCAAGAACATCAAGATTTGCTTGTGGATTTCATCGGGGGTGATCCCTATCAAGGTAGGTGAGATATTTTTGTGTTGGGTCATTTACACACACACCAAGCTTGTTTAATCCCTTGGTTAAATGAGAATAGAGAAGTTCTTGAAGAACATTGTTGATTTCTTATAGGTTAGTTGTTTAATGCCTATTGTTATTTTGATGCGAAATTCCAGGTTGTTTTTCAAGTTAGATATATTGATTATTGAAGGTACTAATAATCCTAAGGGTTTGGGAAAATAACCATGGAGATTTAAGGGGTTTAGCATTATAAATAGAGATGAAAAATCCGTCGGGCATCACCAAGGCAGGGTCATGCGTGGCGCGCCTCATTTGTGCCAAAGGTTCTGGGACGGTGAGCGTGCAATGCACCCAAATGGAGCCTCATACCAATGGGTATGGTGCGGCGAGCCAAGTACATACCCAAATCGGCATTTTTCTCCCAATTTTTATAATTCAGTCCGATTAAGCCCTTCTAAAGTATTTTAACATTTCCTAATGATTCTAAGTAATCTTAATGACTTCTAATGATATATAAATCATCAAAAAACACGAATTTACAACCCTTAATCCATAACATCAAATTCAAGGAAAAGTTAGAGCCAAGTCTAGAGAATTCCTGAAGTCCTTTCATGAAGTCTTTTTTATACGCTCAAACTTACTTCTCAAATAAGAAGTAAAGCGGTCGTGTCAAGTAAATAACCCAACTAATGAGGTTGGGATCGTTCCCACGAGGAAAATAGATTAGACTTAACTTTAATCTATTATTATTATTGTTCAGCCAATTATTTCCTTAGAAAACAAAAGACAATAAAAGGGGGTTTTATTTCTAAATGAATGAAAATAATTAGCTAAATAAAAGTAGACAACTAACAGATTCAAATGTTGGAGTTTAATCAATTAATAAAAGTAAATTGGGTTTACGTGTTCCCCACAGGTTCCTAACTTGATAATTCTAACGATAATAATTCTTTCGTAGTATCTTGCATGCAAAGTGATAAGTTATATATTTCTAAATCCTTGGTCCGGCATCTAGAAAATTTCACTCCGTACCTTGGTCCCGCTACGTGTGTTGCTATACTAACCCTTATTTTTACCTGATATTAAGCATCACATTCGATATTTGACTAAGTTATTACCTCGTACCAATCAATACTAGCCTATTAGATAGTATAAACTAAATCTGTATTGATAATTATTTTCCTATTATCTACCTCCTTGGTCCAGCAAGTAGCATTAAGGCGAATTCTAACGTTGTCCATCCGTTAAAAAGACTTCTAAGCGAAAGTATTATCAATATATACACGACACTATTCTAGAATTGTTATTTTAGTTAGGTTTTACCTCATTATTGATATACCGTGGTTTCACGGTATTTTTAATGCTTTTTCCTTAAGTTTAGTGGGTCCAAAAGCCTTTTTGTACTATTTTTTATGTAAGTTTCTCTTTATTTGCAGGAAATCTGTCTAAAAGATGAATGCGGAGGTTTTTGAATGAGAAATACAGAAAAATACCACCTACAGAGCTTGTGACGGTTCGTCGTGCCCGTGACGGTCCGTAGGTGGCATCGTAGTGCAGCTGCTGAAGGAAGATGGGGAATTCTGACCAAGTGTGGGGTTACGGAGTGCGTGACGGACCGTCGTAGCCATGACGGTCCATCCTGCTGGTTTGTCATGAATATCAGAGAAGTAGTCCCTGTACCCAAATTCCAAGAGTTCAAGGGTTTTGGAACGGAGACCCTCGACGGACCGTTGTGCCTATGACGATCCGTCATACCTGCCGTCGAGGGTAATGAAGAGAGAAGCAGAAGAAATTTCACAAGTATGGGACGACAGATTCCATGACGGTCCGTCGTGACCATGACGATCCGTCGCGAGGTCCGTCAACCCAGCCGCATTTTGACAGATTTCCAGCAAATAGAGTCCTTATTTAATTAGGTTTTTATTTTTTATAAATAGTTCGAAAAACCTTATTTTTGAGGTTAGACCCTTGATTATTGATAGACTCTTGATTATTTGGTTAGACTCTTGATTTTTTTTGGACCCTTTGTGAGACTCTTGAATATTTTGAGACTCTTGTAATTGATTGTTGGTGATTTTTGTTGATTAATGAAGCGAATCTTCTGATTTTACTCTTTCTCATTGAAGTAAGTACATGAATTCTTATACCATATATGTGAACATTGTGATTATGACTATGGGTAACTAAACTCCATAACTAAGGTTGTGGGAACCATGGGCAAATAATGAGGTAAAACCTACCAATTCTAGAATAGTGTCGTGCATGTATTGATAATTCTTTCGCTTAGAAGTCTTTTTAATGGATGGCTAACATTAGAATTCGCCTTATCAACATAAATTTAGTGTATACTATCTAATAGGCTAGTATTGATTGGTACGAGGTAATAACTTAGTCAAATATCGAATACGATGCTTAATATGAGGTAAAGATAAGGGATAGTGTAGCAACACATGTAGCTGGACCAAGGTGCGGAGTGAAATTTTCTAGATGCCAGACCAAGGATTTAGAAATACATAACTTATCACTTTGCATGCAAGATACTAGGAAAGAATTGTTATAGCTAGAACTATCAAGTTATGAACCTGTGGGGAACACGTAAACCCTAGTTACTTTTATTAATTGATTAAACTCCAACATTCGAAGCTGTTAGTTGTCTCCTTTAATTTCGCTAGTTATTTTCAATTATTTAAAAATAGAAACCCCCCCTTTTTATCATTTTTGCTTTCCAAGGAAGTAATTGACTGAACAATAGTAATAATAGATTGAAGTTAAGTCTAAACTATTTTCCTCGGGGAACGATCCCAACCTCATTAGTTGGGTTATTTACTTGACATGACCGTTTCACTTCTTATTTAAGAAGTAAGTTTGAGCGTATCAAATTTTGGCGCCGTTGCTGGGGAAAGTAGCTTTTAGATTAACTTAAGATTATTACTATAGTTTAGTTGAAATTTTCTTGATTTTACTTTGTTTTATTGTTTTTTATCCTTGAAGAACCATCTTCCATGTATGCCAAATACAAGGAGAGGAAGAGAACTCTTGTTTCCCTACAATCACGAATTAGAGCGTACACTACGCAACATGAATCAAAACTTGGGATTCAATGATGATGATCCAAACCAGAACATCCCAGCTCCGGTTGATGTTCATGGTTAGTTGTTAACCGATGCTCCGGGTGAACACCAACAGAGGGGAAAAAATCCCGCTCCACGGCCCCAAGAATACTACAGAGGCTATGACAATATAGCAGAATCCGATGGGCCACTTGTCTTTCCCCCTCTACCACCAGGCCACACCTTTGTGGTAACTAGTAACCTGATGCAAATGCTCACTACCAGAGGTTTGTTTTTAGGGCTACCTTCTGAGGATGCACATGCCCATATAGCTAAGGTTAGGGCAGTGTGTAAAAGCTATGAAGGGAGGCTTGACTTGGACTTGGATGTAATAGGGCTAAGAGTGTTTCCTCTCTCACTGACGGTAGAGGTTGCTATATGGTTCGGTGAGCTCCCGTACAACTCAATTTTCACTTAGAACCAACTAAGGGATGTTTTCTTAGCACGCTACTACCCGGTCTCCAAGAAACTAAACCACAAATACAGAGTGAACAACTTTGTGGCACTACCAGGAGAGTCAGTTAGTAGTTCTTAGGATAGATTCACCTCGTTCCTTAGAAGTGTCCAAAATCACCGTATAGATGATGAGACACTGAAGCAATACTTCTATCGGGGACAGGATGATAATAATAAAGCGGTGTTGGACACTATAGCAGGAGGATCTTATGGGAGTGTCCTTATGCTGAGATTGCTGAAAAATTAGAGAAAATCTCCCGGAAAAATAAAACTTAGAGTACTAGGAAGTCAGATACCAGGAGAAATACTTTCGCAGTGCAGTCCACTCACAACCCAGCCACATATGAGATTCGTGAAGAAATGGCTCAGATGAGAGCTGATCTTGGGTTGGTACTAAACCATATCACTGGGGGTGCAGAAAAGATAAATGGAGTTAACTACTTGTCTAAACCACCACCACCTAATGATGAATGCTATTATGTGGAGGATTCCTATGCGGTAAATGAGCAGACGGGGGGTTTCCGACTTAGTTCCCAAGGCTCTAATCAGGAGAATTGACGCCAAGGTCAAGGGAACCAAGGTCGGAACTATGGTAACTATAACCGTGAGGGTCATTATGTCCGAGATGGAAACTACAACCGTGACAACAACTTCAACAGGGGTAACTGCGATAACAGAAATGATAGGAATGGGCCCTATGTTCCTCCTCAAAATCGTGATGTTACTCCTAGGGATGGTGGAGATAGTATGGTTGAGAAGAAATGATTTTGATGGAATTTTTGAGTTCATCTCAAAAATTCTGCCCAGTATCGAGATGTGCAATGAGAAACCTTTGATGGAAATTTTTGAGATCCTCTCGAAAATTCTTCCGTTGTTACCAATAAAAGGGAAAATGAAAATTTTTATTATGATAAGACCGAACCCCTATAAGAGCGCCTATGTATACCCTTTTTAACGGGAATAAGGTTTGACGTAATTCCAAAATACAAAGAGCGTAAGTGAGACATTAAAAGAACCTTCTTGAGCAACATCTGAATGATAGATTTTGCCCAACTTTTGTTGCCCATATGTTAACATGGGTATCTTGTTGTAGAAAATTTGAACTAAAATAGCGCAAGCCTTATTTGTAAATAGGTTTGATTAAACTTTATCATGTTCAAATTTGAACTTTCTTTGATGTAAAGTCTTCCAAGCGTATGACCTTAGTATTAATCAATTGTTGAATCTTGTCTCTTAGATCGCGACATTCTTCTATGGTATGTCCTTTCATTCCTAAATGATAATCACAAATCTTAGAGGGTTAAATCCACCATGCACGTGTATTCATCCATATTTCATTGATAAGAGTGATGTGTCCGACCATCATCAATTTCTCATAGAGTTGTCCTATAGGCTCAGTCAAAGGAGTATAAATTTTTCCATGTTTCTTCTCAACCTTGAAGAGGTTTTTACGAATATGTAGTTGAGTGACGACTTTGGTATTTTGGACAGGATATGTTGGCTGTTTATATGGCAGATGAGGCCTTTGGTACGGGGACATTTGATATGGAAGGATTAGAAATTGTATGAGAGACGCATGATGCCAAGGAACATGGAGCAAAGGTGTTTCATATCGAGAATCTTGCATGTTAGAATTATTAGGGAGTGGAGTAAGATGTTGAGATCTAAGAGCATGATGTTGGGGAGGATACCAATAATTTGGAAAGTGGGTGTTCTTTGGAGGCATTTGAATGAAACTTTGTTGATATTAAGAAGTAGGGTAACTTGGAGGAGGATGAGAAGTAGGGTGAGTTGGATGATTATTTTGGAGAATGGCTTGACTTGTGAAACGCCACATATCCATGTTTGTCTACAAAATAGGATTGGCGAAGAGTAACAATTTTTCCCACTTGAGCATATCAAACACCTTTCTTCTAAGTTCTTTATTTTTTGCTCAAGGCTTGGTACCAACTCGTCTGAAATACACTTTATTCAACAGTCTTGCATATAACCTTGTCATTAGTCACTTTCCTCTTTCTTTTGCAATTCACAATTAGGAGAGAAGGAAGAGAACCCTTTGATCGCGTATGGTAAACCTTGGTCTACAAATCAACCTTGGTCTGATGTTAAACACACTGCGTGCCCATATCTTTTACCTTTCACCGGTGAGCCCATGTTGTCCTTCCCCACTTAATATAGGGTCTTCAGTGCTATCAGGATCCATATGTCATATAGTGTGTACATAAAGCCTATTGTGTACCCATAAGAATGGTCAAGACACGTTTCCATCGTCGCAGTATGTTGTAGAATTGTGGTTTATCTAGTCCAAACTCATGCTTAAACTGCTCCATGTCAGATCGGAGTGGTATGACTTGTGTTTGCCCAAATTGTCAAAGTACACTCGAAGAGGCACATATGGTTGAACACCCTTAAAGCTAATAATCTCAATGAAGTATCGGTCGTCCCCTCTTACTATGGCATTAGGCATGGATAATCAATAAAGCTTCCACTGGATTCGGTGGCTCACAAGCTCTATAAAAAAATATCTGTCAGTCCACAAATCCATTAGGTGCGGTTAGAAGTACCATTCTTCTTGAATGGTTATCAATCTTGTTTCCTTGACCAAGAAAGATGTCTACCACGCCGTATCTCCTGTGGAAGTGTTTGATAACTCATAGTTAAAGTAGAAGGTTGCATCATTCGAAGAACATTCTACCATCGACACATGCTGACAGACTCCTCATTATCTCCGCCAGGATCATGGGCACTATGGTTTTCATAGGCTATCCCCCTCTTTGAGCTAAGTCTCAAACCACATACCTTAAACATGTGTCGATTTTCCCCCTTGTTTTAGGAAAAAAAAGTATTCTAATAATGCAATGGCAAATGCATCTAAGCGATATTTTTCTCATTCTTCAATGGAGCACTCAAATTCATAGCTAAAAGTGCAGTAGCTATTATCTCAGTTACATGGTGAGTACAGAAAGTCTAAATGTGTCCACCCAAGGTCTAAAGAAGTAAAGATTGGATTAGACTTCATCCCAATGCTTTTTAGAAATTCCCTTGATGATGGATTATATGGTACCATCATTTCACACTCATGGTATGACAAGTCGATGAAACCACTAATTTCTTCAATTGTCCATGTCAAGTCACAATCTGTAAATTTGAAAATCATCCTCACAGGGTCCCTAAATTCTAGTAGGACCCTAGTCAGATGAGGGTTTGGTATGACGAAGATAAGAAATGTGAGACCACTTAACAATTGACGAATCTCCCTCTCCCGATCTCTCTTTGTATCCATGCACCAACTTCTAAGTCTGTGATTCACCTCTGTGACCATTTGAGGGTTTGGGGGAGTTGATATCATCCATGACTCGGCAAACATAACAACAAACAATTTCTGAACTCCAATTTTGCAAAGTGGGCTTGATTTGATTATTATGATCACATTGAAACATAAATATGCAATTTTTCTAAAGGGTGTTGGGGCCATTTAGACGACAGAGTAACTACTAATTATGTGGATTGACACCACGGGTCAAACCACCTAGGTCTTATGCAACATGTATAACTTAATAAAGATTTCTAATAATTGTCATGACATAGAATTGAAAGGGATTATGTGCGAGAAGAAACATGATTCCACGGTAGTAAAACTATGTACATCATCCATACCTCAGCCATCTCACTAAGAAAGGGTGTTTGAAGTGAATTGGAGTATTTGTGAGATATGCAATCACATACCATCATAGGAATAAAAAAAAAAAATAAGAGGGTCCCAATTTGGGGAAGTATGAGTGGAATGTCAGTTATCAAAGCAGGAAATATTTATCATTTAGGTTAAAAACAATAATATATAGGCAACTTATAAAAGCGATAAATAAATAAATAAGCATAAGTAAAGGAAAGTGAACTAAAAATATATTAAAAATCATGCAAATAAGGAAAGAAGGTATGTGATTATACATGTAAGTAAACAAATAGGGGAAAGGAAAAGGGTGAAAAATGGTAATAAATAAATAAGGTAGAGGGAAAGGGGAGGAACATAGAAAAAAGACAATAAATAAGGCAACAAAACAATAAGTAAACATGGAAATCACCTAACAAATAATGAAATAACCAAATAAACCGAACCCCACATAAATAAGCATAAAACACGTAATCGTAAGAACGTAATATCCCCAGCGAAGTCGACTTTCTGTCGCGCCCCATTTGTTTGCAATGCGGGTTTTGTGCACGACCTAACTAAGTATAACCAAGGTCAATGAACCAGATATCAGGGTAAGAGTTCAAATTACCTCGAGGGGAAGGTGTTACGCATCCCTCAAGTTCCACAATCACATTAAAAGGAATAGAGAAAACGGTAATAACTAGTATTATGGCATCCAATACGGTGAGTTCAAAATATAAAAATAGAAATTTTGACTAAAAGTGAAATCTGAGCAACCAAGAGAAGTCAATAAATATGATTACAACTTCATTTATGATTTTAACATATGGATATTAGTCAAAGGAGTTCATACACGAAGAATTAATTATTATAAATGCAGAGAATATGCAAACCATTAGTTAAAGGACAAAATCACTGAAACAAGCATACTTTAAAAAACTGCACAAATTAAAGGAGATCATAATAGCAGAGGTGGACAAGAGCTTAAATAGGAAATCACAACTTACACATGTTATTTTTATCTAAGAAAAGAAGAACGCCATAGTACTTCAATATATTCAATAATCACCAACCCTAAGAAAATTCTAAAGAACACGAGCAGACAAATATAGCATATGACATATTAAGAAAAAATGTTTAGAAAATCATACCCGAACAGATCTGAACAGATCTATCATTATCCGAATGATACCTCAAAATAGGCAAGAATTAAATTAAGTGTTAAATCCCCTAAATTTCATCGAAAGATGCCTCTTGTTCACTAGTCGGAGCTGCTGATTGTTTCCTTTGAAATCCATTTTTTGCTTCTGCGGCTACTCTGCTCCGCCACCACCTGCTGTTGGTCGCTGCTCGAGCTAATGTCTGCCTCGCCTGGCTGGTGGTGGTTCTCACGAGAAGAGGATAGGTGGGACGGCGCTAGCCGCTGCTTCTGCTTCCGGTCGTTGCAGCCGCTGGAAGCTTTCACCGGTTGCTGTTGGCTGGCTTGCGCAGTGGAGCTCGCTTGGAGCTACTGCCCAATAGGAGCAGCGTTGGAGAGGAGAGGAAGAGAAGCAGCCTCGCTGGTGCTGCTGGCGGAGAGAGGCAGAGAAAAGGAGGAGTGATGGAAGACAGGGGAGAGAAGAAAGATGAGGAGAGTGGAGCGACGGCTTATCTGTTGAGAGGGGAAGAGAAATTAAGAATGAATTAGGGTTTGGGGTCTTTTGGTATTAAAAGAAAGAGATGAGGAAGTTGATCTCAATCGTTGATTTAATAAGAGATGAAGGGGTAGGATTCATCTAGGACTTAATGTATTAAATGGACGGACGACATTAAAGCTGAAATTATATAGAATTGAAATTGAGATGGCCAAAATTGAAATACGAAATTGCTAGATTTGAAATAAAAGGGTGGTTATGATTGAAATTAAATTGGAATTGAGATGACTAGGATTGAAATAAATTGGAATAAAATGGACTAAGATATACATTATTTTGAGGAAATTTAAAGAAATGATATTCAATTAAAATACTACAAATGTTATAATATTTTTGTACAAGTAATCACTGAAATTTTAAAAAGTTTGACTAAAATAAATATTTCGAAATTTATTAATAATTTTAAAATATTTTAATAATATTTACAATAATTTTATTAAGTAGACATACTAAAATATACAACTTTCCTATGCAAAATCGATTAAAATTATAAATTCTAAAATAAAATTTAAAATACGTATTTAATTGAATAGCATTCCTAAAAATGGTGAAAGGTCTATCAAAATTGGATGTCAACAGTAAGTTCACCCAACATCCCCGTTATGCTCCTAAAATAGTTAAGGACATGAGGAGCAGGATGAGCTTGTTTGTCGCTGGCTTGCGCGACCCAAGCAAAGAGAGTAGAGCTGCAAGGATGATAGGCGACATGGACATATCAAGGTTGACGATTTATGTGCAGCAGGTTGAAGAGGAGAAAGTGAGGGTCAAAGAAGAGTATAGAAACAAGAGAGCTAACACAGGGAATGAGTCCGGGAAGCAGAAGAGTAATGCCAACATGTAATCCTTCCAATAGAAACAGAAGGGTCCTGCCCCATCATGTGCCAGTGCACCTACACCCAAGAAAAAGGGTGAGTACTATGGCCAGAATTCTAGAGATAAACCTGCTTATTCACAGGATAGTAAGGTGCAAGGGGGTATTTATCCTCTTGCATACGCCAAATTTGTTTGAAACCACTCTTGTGTTTGTCCTGAGGACTCCATTGATTGCTTTAAGTATCGTCAAACCGAGCATTTCATGGGAGAGTGTCCAAAGAATAAGAAGGGAAACTGTAGTAGGGGAAATAGAGCCAGTCACCTACACCTAGAAGAGCTATTTTTGGAATTGGTGGAGGAACAAATCGTTTGTGTGCTCTCAACAATCGCCAAGAGCAAGAGACTCCAGATGTTGTCACTTGAATGATTAAAGTATTAGAATTATTATTTATGCATTGATAGACCAAGGAGCGAATTTATCTTTTGTGACTCCATATATTGATATCAACTTTGATATTATTACTGAGAGCCTTAGTTAACCATTTAGTGTCTCCACACTGCTTGATGAATCTATTCTAGCAGAAAGAGTCTATCATGATTGTCCCATTTCCATCAATCACAAGAGTACCATGGACGATTTAGTTAAGGTGGACATGGTAGACTTTGATGTTATCCTTGTATGGACAGACGTCATGCCTTTTATGCCTAAGTTGATTGTATAACTCGAGTAGTCAAGTTTCAATTTCAAAATGAGCCAGTGTTAGAGTGGAAAAGCACTTTAGCAGTGTGTTAGGGTCATTTTATTTGTAATTTAAGTAGAGGAAGTTAGTTTCTATGAGGTGTGTCTATCACTTAGTTTGAGTTAATGAATCTAGTGTTGAGATACCTCCTATTCAGTTAGTTCCATTAATGAAAGAGTTCGGAGAAGTCTTTACAAATGATCTTCCTGCAGTCCCTCCTAAGAGAGAGAAATAAACTTTGGTGTAGATTTTCTTGCAAATACTCATTCTTTCTCTAATCCTCCCTATAGAATGACACCACCAGAGTTAAAAGAGCTGAAAGGACAGTTGAAAGATCTGTAAGATAGGGGATTCATTCGACCAAGTGTCTCACATTGGGTTACTCCAGTCTTGTTTGTTAGAAAAAAGGATTGTTCCCTTAGTATATGTATAGATTATCATCATTTGAACAAAGTTACCATCAAGAATAAGTATCCTCTTCCAAGGATAGATGAACTTTTTGGTCAGCTTCAGGGTGCTTCTTGTTTTTCCAAGATTGGCCTTAAATCAGGATACCACTAGTTGAAAGTTAGACAATGTAACATTCCAAAGACAACTTTTTGAGTTTTGAGTCAAGTAGTTTGGGTTGAAAAATGTGCCTGCAACATTCATGAATCGTGTGAATAGAGTCTTCAAACCTTATTTATATATGTTTGTCATCGTCTTAATTGATGTCATACTAATCTATTCAAGGTATGAAGAAGATCATCCTAGTCATCTCAGAATAGTCCTTCAGACTTTGAAAGATGAGGATTTATATTCTAAGTTCTTAAAATGTGAGTTTTGGCTTAAATCTATGGCATTCTCGAGCCACATAGTTTCTGGTGATGAGAAAAGAGTTTATTCCCAAAAGATAGAAATAGTTTAGAGTTGGGCCTAGACCTACTTCTCCAACTGATATAAGGAGTTTTTTAGGTATGGCTAACTACTATAAAAGGTTTGTTGAGGAATTTTCATCTATCTCGTCTCATTTGAACAAGTTGACTCAGAAAACAGTTAAGTTTCAATAGTCAGATGTTTGTGAGAAAATTCTTTCAGGAGTTAAAAAAGAGATTGACTACTACCCCACTCTTGACCTTACCAAAAATTACTCAAGGTTTTGTGGTGTAGTGTGATTCATCTAGAGTTTGTTTGGGTTGTGTGTTAATGCAGAATGACAAGGTTATAACTTATGCCTCCAGAAAATTAAAGGTTCATGAGAAGAATTATCCAACCCATGACTTAGAGTTGGCTGCTGTAGTATTCGCTTTGCAGATATGGTATCACTATATGTATGGTATTTATGTGGATTTCTTCACTGATCACAAGATCCTATAATATATGTTCACTATGAGAGTGATTAATCTCAGACAAATGAGGTGGTTAGAATTGCTCAAAGATTATGTCATGAGAATTCTTTACCACCTAGGTAAGGTTAATATTGTTCTTGAAGACTTAATCAGGTTGTCTATGGATAGTACCGCCCATCTTGAGGTAGAGAAGAATGAACTTCCAAATAAGTGCATTGACTTGCACGCCTAGGAGTCCGACTCATGGATTCCACAGAAGGAGGAATAGTGGTGACAAATGGGGATGAATCATCATTACTGTCAGAAATGAAATAGAAGAAAAACCAAGATTCTATTTTACTTGCATTGAAGGAAAATGTTCATAAGCAAAGAGTACTAATTTTTTAACAAGGGGGGAGATAGTGCGTTAAGACATCAAGGTAGATTATGGGTACCTATGGTAGATGGACGTTAAGAAAGGATCATGGAAGAAGGTCATAGCTCTAGATATTCAATTCATCCAGGTTCCACAAAGATATACCGTGATTTGAGAGAGATATATTGGTGGAATGATATAAAGAAGGGCATTGTCGAATTTGTTTCCAAGTGCCTGAATTGCTAACAAGTTAAAGTAGAGAACCAAAGGCCTAGAGGTTGGCTCAAAATATAGAAATTCCGGAAAGGAAGTGGGAGATTATTAATATGGACTTCATCACAGGGTTACCAAGGTCTCACAGGCAGCATGATTCAATTTGGTAATTGTTGAAGAATGACAAAATCAACACAGTTCTTGCCGGTAAAAACCACTCATTCAGTAGAGGATTATGCAGACTTATATATTCACAAAGTAGTGAGACTTCATGGAGTCAAAGTTTCGATCATCCTAGATAGAGGTGCACATTTTACTACACGGTTCCTGAAATCTTTCAAGAAAATTAAAAGCTCAAATGTGAATTTAAGCCCTATTTTTTATCCGCAGGTGGATGGAAAAGAGGAGCGTACTATCCATACATAAGAATATATGTTGAGGTATTGCGTGATTGATTTCAAGGTGAATTGGGATGATCACCTACGTCTCATTGAATTCGCTTATAACAATAATTATTATTCTAGCATCTAGATGGCTCCATATGAGACCCCTTATAGTAGAAGATACAAATATCCTATTAGGTGGTTCGAAGTTTGGGAAGCAAGGTTGATAGGACCAGATCTAGTTCACCAAGCTATGGAGAAGGTGAAGGTGATTCAAAAGAGATTGAAAACGGCACAGAGTAATCAAAAATCCTACACGGATGTTAGTAGATTGCCGTTAGAGTTTGAAGTGGATGATTGGATATACTTGAAGGTTCACCCATGAAGGTTTTTATGACGTTTGGTAAGAAGGGGAAACTTCGTCCTCGGTATATTAGACCTTGTCGCATAGACAAAAGGATTGTCAATGTAGCTTATGAGTTAGAGCTGCCACAAGAGTTAGCAGCGTTCATCCAGTATTTCATATATCTATCTTGAAAAAGTGCATGTGAGATCTTTCATTGGTTGTACCGCCTTAAAATGTTGGGATCCATGATAGCTTATCCTATGAAGAGATTCCGATTCAGATTTTACATCACCATGTTCACAAGTTGTTAACAAAGGAGGTTGCATCAGCGAAAGTCCTTTGTAATGAACCAATTTTTTTAAGAGGCTACTTGGTAAGTTGAAGAAGATATGAAAAGGAGATATCAACATCTCTTTGAATCCGGAGAGAATTCATATCAAGGTACTAATTCTCTTCTTAGTTGTTTATAAACTATGAGTAAGCATGTGGTTACTTGATGTTGTTTGTTGAGTGTTGAACTTGATGTTAATATTCTTAATTTAGTGAAAGAAATCTCATCCGAGGATGAATGTTACCAAAGGGAAGATATTGTAACATCTCATAAATTTGAATTAGCTAAAAAAAAACAAAAAATATTCATTTTTCGAAAGAAAGAGGAAAAAATCTGGAAAAAATGACTAAGTTAAGAAATCTAGTATTGGTAATTTTCAAACGGCTATAACTTCTAGCTCAGTATTTGTTAGAGGTTCTTCTTGATATAGTTGGAAATCCCTTCAATATATCTTTCCAACGCAGCCGAGTGTGCGTAATTTTAAAATCGTATGTGGGATATATGCCTATCAGAATTCGGGATGTTAAGAAGGAAAGTCAAAATCCAGATTTAAGGAAGGGCAAACTTGTCTTTTCACCAATTAATTTCCAATTTTATTTTATGGGTTTATTGGGGTTAAAACAAAGTTTAGTTCAATTTTGGAAAATCAAAATCACTCTTAGGGATTGGAGAAGAGAGGAAAAAAGAAAAAAAGGGATAAAATTCAAGAATACACCAAGAACGTCAAGATTTGGTAGTGGATTTCGTTGAGGATGATCCCTATCAAGGTATGTGAGATCTTTTAGTGTTAGTTCAGTACAGCCACACACCAAGCTTGTTTCAATCCCATGATTTTCGAATTTGTTGAATGAGAACATTGTTCAATTCTTATTGGTTGAGTTGATTAATGCCTATGGTTGTTTTGATTAGAAATTCAGGGTTGTTTTTTTTAGTTGGATCCATTGATTATTGAAGGTACTTTTAATCCTATGAAATAAGAAAAAAAAACTATGGAGGTTTAGGGGTTTAGCATTGAAAAACGAGATGAAAAATTAGTCAAGTGTCACTTAGGCAGGGTCAGAAGTGGCGCACTTATCAACACCAGAGGGTCTAGAGTGGCACTCCTGCAATGCGCACAAATGGAGCCTCAAGACCAATGGGTCTGGCGCGGCATGCCCAGGATGCACCCGAATCAACGTTTTTCACCTAGTTGTTTTGGAATTCAATCTGATTGAGCCCTTCTAAAGTATTTTAACACTTCCTAGTGATTCTAACTACTCTAAATGACTTCTAATCATACAGAAAATTTCCAGAAACACGAATTTACACCCTTGAATCCATAACTTAAAATTCAAGAAAAAGTTAGAGCAAAGTCTAGATAGTTCTTAATATTCTTTCATGAAGTCTTTTGCAAATACATTAAACTTGTTTTAAGACATAAAGATCAGTTTTAATAAGGACTAAAGTTAAGAAGGAGAAGTTCATTTCAAGTTTCATAAGTCTTTTAAAAATATTTTAATTGTCATTTAAAGACTTACGCTCGAGTTAAGTTCAGAGTAAAGTGAAGTATTCCTTCAAAGAAATATATGGGAACTAAGTATTCCCAAAAGAAACTAAAATGTTTTCACATTTAATAAAAAGGAAAACTGAGACATTCAAAAAGCCTTAGGGCTAGTATTCAATGAAAGAGAAATAACTTTCTAAATAAAGCAAGCAGGAAAACTAGATTTCCAAGATAGTCTTTGAGCTAAGTATTTTTTTCACTAACTTCAAATCACACAATCATTATGTTTTTAAAACATAAGACCCAATATTTTTGGGAGTAATATTGAGTACCAATATGTGGGAGAGTTCAGACAACCCAGAGCCCCCATAAACCATCTAGCCACCATGGGTAGAAAAGGGTAATATTTCTTAGATGAACCCTTTTCTGAGTAGACCAGTGGATCTATTAGGCAGTTTAGGTCTTATACCTTTGGCCGAGTATAGGATGCGCTATCAGCGTGAGGTACATCAATGTATCAACACTGTATCCTTAAGTGATGGTTGTCGGTTAGAGAAATTCCTACAGAAGTTAAATGTTATTACATATATACATCAGTTTATTTGTATTTTTACATATATCTCAGAGTTAATTGTATCTTTGGGTACATCAGAATTTACAACGTGTTCCAAACAAATTTTCTTTATATTCACTTGTTTTAAATTTCTTTATAACAAAATGAGTCAATATTATTGAGTCATATTATTCATGAGTTGAGCAACGTCAAAGGTAAGTGCCTCTTCTTACTCTTTTCTAGCTTAAGTTGTTTTAGAACTCCAACTCCGATACTCCTACACTTAAATGTATTGATGTCAGTTTCCCTGCATCGTATCATGATACAGACGCATGTAACGATGATCTACATCCGACGCACCCTTGATCCAGTTGAGCACTCCAGAGTAAGTAGTGAGATTCATTGCATTCCGTAGTCATATCTCACTCATTTGAACTCAAAGCTTAGCAAACTCGGTTGCATTGGAAAGATAATTCAAATTCATTTTCTAAAATATTTGGTAGCACACCAAAATCAACCTGATCTAGGAGTTATAGGTATTTGAAGTCGAAAAAATAAGGTGTTACAATTTGGAAGCCAAAACTGACCTTTTCCATTCCCTAATTTTCGCCCTCAATCTCGCCAATTACCAATTTAGTTATCAAATTCAAATCATTTTGAATTTCAAAAGAATCCTATCACAATTCAACCGCATTCAGAGTTCAAATAAGGTTGTCTTATCTTCTCCATTCTTATTTCCATTTTTTTAGTTATTGTGTATCCATCGTTTCAGTTCTTGCATTATGCAACTAACATCTAAAAAATCTCTAATTTTTTATTCTGAAGATCCTAATCAAGAAGAATTGAGATTTAAAAGGTTGCATGGCCCGACAGTTATGATAAATCAAAGTTCCATCAAGAGAAAATTGAAAAAGAAAGTACATGCATCTTCTACATCAAAGGATGCGAAAACCCCAAAGAAAAGGGATAGAAAGGTTGTCCCTCCCATTAATCGACCAACACTATCCATGGTATGCATATTTTATCATATATGTATCCCCTGTTTTTATTTATTTTCTTTAGATCTGATAAAGAATTTATTATTATTTTTATTATGTATATTGTTTGAAATATGAAGTTCTTTCCCATATACAATAATTTTTCCATCTTTTTTGTTAATTGTTATTGCATCAAAAGTGAAGAGAATTGTATATAAGTTAAGCAACAAATCACATTTACTTTGTAGGTTGTTTTTTGTATAATGTATCATTCTCACAGAATTACGCAAATGGATATGAGATTTTATATTTTATACGTATATACAGAATAATTAAATATTGTACCTCTGATATTTTGTTGTTACTTAGTATCAAATAAAGTGAACATTATTGTATCTAAATGGTTGCTTAATTCACAATTTAGCATGTAGGTTGGTTTTGGTATTGTGCATCATAGTCATAAATAATTCCCCATATGATACTTAAACAACATAAGTAGGTTATGAGAATTTATATTTGTATCATATTTAGTTATGTTACTATAGATGACTTGTTCCTATTTAGTATCAAATAAAATGAACATTATTGTGTCTAACATAGTTTCTTAATTCACAATTTGGCATGTAGGTTGGTTTTGGTATGGTGTATCATAGTCATGGGTAATGTCTCATATGATACTTAAATAGCATATAATGGTTATGAGAATTTATATTTGTATCAAATTCAATTATATCATTGTATATGAAGAATAATTGAATTTGTGCATCTTTTATGTCTTCTTGCTATTTAGTATTAAATAAAGCGAAGCATCATTATAATTCTGTAATAGTTTAGCATTTCTATCTGTAGGTATGCATGTATCATGTACTTTTTTTTATTGATAAACATCATTTATGTAATTGCAGAATATGATTTATGTAATTAAACATATTCCAAAGCACTCCCTAAAGTTTGATCCTACCTACAACTCCAATTTTATTGAAGATTTAGTCTTGTCAAAAAAGGAACATGGTATGAAATTATTCAAGGATACCATATTTGTTCCATACCTAAATATCCCCAAATACAACTATTAAGGTTATCTTACCAAGTATTCATATCTGTTAGAGATTGAACAAGACAATCTAGATAAAGAAATTCAAATTCGGCATGCCAAAGGAAATGTCTTGCAATTTAGTATCAAAGAGTTTTCTATTATCACTGGTTTGAAATGTAAAGAAAATATCATAGATTTTACTTATTTAGATTCAAAACCAGTAAAATGGTGCAAAGATATTCTCCTAATCTAAATTTTAATGTAAATAAAGGACATTTGGTAGATCCTTTTATGCAAAATGGTTGGGACAACATTGATGATGCCCTTCAGATGACTATCTTGTATTTTATCTATAGATTTGTATATTCCCAACTTGGTGATGCAGCATTCCTATAAAAGACTTCTTCATGGTAGAAGATGGCAGCTATGAACAGTACCTGTGGGGATAACTTGCCTTCACAAAGTTAATGAAATTATTTAAAAATGAGTACACCCCAATAAAAAAATGTATCATTTGAATGGACTCCCATACACACTTAATGTCTGAATATATAAATGTGCGTCTGTAATAATGACGAGATAGATGTAAAGAAAGAAACGATTTATCAAGGATATGCAATTGAAAAGTTGTGGCTCCAAAGCCCAAATTTGAGATGGTTATGAAAACCATCTTTACTGAGGTAATAACTACATAACAACATTTTTACTTTTTTTTTTAAAGTTTGCGATACATTATTACTTTGTTTCTCATGATGTTTTACTATTCATTTGTATAGAATGATTGTTCTAATATTCATCCACTCCCAAAGAAATCAAATCACTTCATTTACCAGATAACATTCATGTACCTCCAAGTCAATCAGATTCATCAATTGTTAATAATGAGAAGGTGCAATCGGAGGAGGTTTCTGATTTTGATGACTTCTCATCAAAACCTCTGGAGCAACTTTTAAGGAGTTCAACATGAATTTCTAGTGCAGCGTCTACCGCACGCCAAGAGGATAAAGAGTGTACATCCACATAAATATAATTTGCCTAAATCCACACAATCACATGAACAATCAAATCATTCATTTCAAACTCCAAATTCACAACCGCAACAAGTCTATGATGTATCTGGTGTTCCTCATAATACATTCTTTGGAAAAATAGCTTTGAATAGTGCAGGAATTAAGGGTCTAAAGATTTACATGAAATGTTATGTAAGTAAACTACCATATGATTTAAACATTTGTTTGTTCATTATTAACTTCATTTTATATATTTAATTTGAATTTAGGTTGACAACAAAATTGGAGCTCTTGACAATAAAATTGGATCTCTTGAGACGTTAATAAGAAGAAAACAATCTGAATTGTTGTATTTTGCTTCCCTTCTCAATTTTCTGTTATACTTATTTTTTGAATCATTGAGGATACTGAAGGTGCCACACATGATGGATGATTTTGTAGAGAAAGATAATATTGTTCCACAACCCAATTCTTATTACTTCTACCAACAAATTATTTCACCGACGCAAATAAATTTTGCAAATGTTGATCATGATGTTGATGTACCTACTGTGGAGGTTGGAAAACGAAAGGTTTCCGAAGAAAATGTTGCAAAGGTACGTACATGTCTCATACTTAAATTAGTATCACATGCATTATTATTTGTTTCAATCCCTAAAATATTTTAAGAATATATCATGTTTAATGATTGATACTTTAATTTATGAATTAGACGTTACTATTTTTGTGTATCACTTATTGTACTTTATACATTAATAATGTATATGATACTATATTTAATTTTGAGAAAATGGTCAAATGCCCCCTTAATCTATTATCGGATTTATACACTTAAGCTTCACGGGGTCCTTTGACGTTTTGAACTATTTTATAAGAAAGTAAATCTAGGAAAATTTAGCTAACTATTAAAAAAACTTATTTAGTGGTAACAACCATACTTCAATAATATTAGTAAACATGTCAAAAATGTCATTATTTTAAAAATAAAGAAAATATTATGATATAAATCACGTTTTCTCTCTCCTTGTTTACACGCATGCTTTCTCTCTCACAGATTACACACTCTCCTATACTTTGGTAATTGGATAAATTTAAAGTCCTTTAATTAAGCTCTTTTCAATTTCTCTCTCTAAGTTTGTTCCAAATCAAATCAAATATCCCCAGATTTCATATTCAATATATTTTTATTTTTGATATTTTCCCTTTAATTTCGTTGCAAGATTGTATTGAAGATTAACATTGATTTGGGTATTATGTTTATCATATTCTTTATTATTTGCTTACTGATTTTACTGTTTTTTAAAAAAACTTTGATTTGTTGTTGTTCTTAAATCCTATTTTAGGATTTGATAATTCAAAATTCTCTTTTCAATGGACGATTTCAAGAGAGTTACTAGATGTATTGGACAAATAATTAATCCTCTTTTGATTTTCCATCATTTAATCTTTTTTTCACTCAAGAAATAAACAACAATGTAGGTTCCGCTACTAAATCTACGAAGGATAGACGATGGGGAAAAATGCAGTACTCTGACGGTGTGCAAAATCCCACATAAATTCTTAATGACGAAGTTGAAGAAGGCCAAATTGTTGGAGAAGAGGTATTTTATTTTGTTGCATGTTCTGTGTCTTGCATGTTTAGTTGATTTTGTTTAGTGATTTTTAAGTTTCAAATAAATACATGTTACAATGTGTTTGTACTATTACCGAAATAGATCTGGAAGTGTATATAGAATATTTGTTCTGTTATAGTTAGTATATATTTTTGTATTTCATAGACTTGATGTATTTTGTATTCTATTTTTTTTTGTGTGTGTGTAAGTTATGTCAATGTGAAACATATTATGCATTTGATTAGTATGTATTTTGTATTTCATAGTTTTAATGTTTTTTTGTATTCATAGATTTGGAAGTGTATATTGAATTTTGATTCTTTTATAGTTAGTATGTATTTTTGTATTTTATAGATTTAATGTACTTTATATCCATAAATTTGGAAGTGTATATTTTTATTTCCTAGAAATAACTTTGATTTGGTTGAAATTGGTCGGTATATGCATTATCCTTGAGGTAGAAAAGAATTCGAGTGGTTGCCACAGAGTATCAACAAGGTTTTGACTTCTGAAGGTCAATATTATAGAATATGTGGTATGCATGTTGTCCTTCAAATATGGATATACGAGTGCATGGGTAAGGTCCAGACCAATTTTGCATGGAAAATCAGTGATCGTATCCCCCGTATTCTAAATTGGCAAATAGTAGGAGCAAAAGCCCAATTCAAATTGTTGATGAAAGACACATTCAATTATGGTAATAGAGAGGTATTGTGGATAACTAACGAAATTGTACCCTCGTAATTGTGTCAATTTCATGTATATCTTTTATCATGTAAATTATTTTGTTTACACTCGTGTTCTGATTAAATGGAAGAATATTGTCCCTTCTCTGAGGGAAATTGTTGTTCTACGATTGCCACCTGAAGGTGTTGAAAAATCAAATGAAGGTGTTCAATCTGAGCCACATGATGATATTGATGAACAAGCACTGTCTGGACAGGTGTTCAATCTGAGCCACATGATATTATTGATGAACAAGCACTGTCTGGACAGAATTCAGACGATGATCAAATGCTTGGTTATCATTAGTACTTCCTCCATTTATACTACACATGCCAATATCTTCTTCATACAGATTTCTACTATTTATATCACGATCATTCACAAATACAGTCACATAAATGGGTACTTTGCAAATTCCCTAGCTTCTTTCTTCAATGACACGTGTACTCTCATACCCATCTCGTTGTGTATCTCCAAAGGTGCAATGCTACCTTCTATTTTATACTTAAGCTTCAACCTGTTATACCTCAAATCTACCCCAATCTGTTTAGCAACTTCATCAACTAATTCTTTAAACAATGCATATTCTTTAATTATGATTGCCTCAGTTGTGTAATCAACGTAGCAATTATCTTCAGTCCAATGTCCAGAATGCATAATTATAAAACTAATCTCCCCATATATGCTTCATAATAAATAAAAAAACAAATACACAAAGTCAATACTATATACAAAAATGCATACGTTACCATTAATTTGTATCAAGAATAGAAAACAATAAAGTTACACTAGTAATTCGGATATATGATCGAACATGCTTAGTTGTCTAAAATTGTGATGCATCACATACGTATTCTGTTGGATATACAATATTTTATACAAAAGTTACAAAATAAATTCAAATCAGAATAGTCTTTATTTTTACAATAAATCAGTATATTTGAATTCGTAAACTAAACAATGTAAACAAACCCAGAAAAAACAATGATAATTGCATTGGTCAAAATACATAAAAGTTCAAAACGAAAATACATAGATTAACAATTATACAAAAAAATCGCATTAAATCACAATCAACTACAAACATATAAAGATTAATTAATCAACAAATATCTTACTGTATGTATATTTCGACTTTTCTATCGCGTTTATTTTTCAAAAATTTGTTATCCAGTTTATTTCACAAAACCTAAAACTCGCCAGAATTTTTTTGTAATTGATGAACATCATGAATAATGGACAGATTTATCCGTCAGTTTTTGAATATGTTGTAACTAATGTTGAGATTTTTAAGCATCTGTTACTTTTTTTATTCTTTTCTCTCCCCTAAATAGCTCCTGTTTGTCATATAAATTCTGTATTTTTTTTAAATTTAACCAAATAAATAAAATATAATTAATATACATAATAAGGTAATTTTTTGACATTATCACTAAATATTGAAACTGTTGACACTATACCCTATTAAAAACTAAAATATTGACATTTTAAAAAATTTCTCGTAAATCTACCCTTAATGTTTAGCTGGCTAAGAAAGTGTGAAAGGAGATGGTTGCTTTTATTGTATTTCAAATTTTTATTTTTCTTTCTCTCTCTTTCTAATTAAATCGAAATAATCTCCACCATCTCAACCCACCTCACTCCACCTCACCCCACACCTCTTCTTCTTTTTTACGCCACTCTACACTTCTTCTTCTACTTCTTCTCTTTTTTGCCTTAATTTTATCTTTCATCACAAATATCTACAAATATCTTCAGAAATTTTACGAATTAAGTCTCTCTTACCTATAATTAAAAAACCTTTAAATAAATTTAGTTATCACTCCCAAATCGAAGTAATAAAATAAAAAATTAAAAAAATTATTTTTTTTGCCGTAATTCATGTCAAATAAAAACAAATTTTCAGTTTCCAACACATTCACAAGCTCTTCTCTAAAAAATTGGCTCTAATTTCACATTCTTCATTTAATCACAAATTTAGATATCTTCGAAATGAGGCATAAAAAATTCAATTGGTTTACAAATTTTTTCAGTTGAATTAATTTCAACTATTTTAATTTGATTTGCTACTTTCACGAACATTAAGAAAAAAAGAAATTAAGTTGGCATTTATGGCATGCCCATATATACTTTTGTATATCCATTCAGAAGCCCCCAACATGAGTAAAATATGTAGCAATGGAGTTTGAGAGAAATTCTGGATAAGAAGATATAGATACTGGTTATAGAGACTCTTACTCGTCGAAAAAAAATTCACCTTCGTTTCTCTTGACGGAATGTAAATTGATGAGAAGTGGGTTTGATAATGGTGATGTTTTTGATGACAATGAATGGTTTATAATGTGGCATTAATAAAAAAAGGAAGAAAAATAATTAGTTTACTATATTTATTAGGTGGCGCTTACATGGCATGTGTGTGTTAAACCACAATATAATTGAGTGGTTATGTAATTATAGGGTGAAATTTATTTCCTTATAAAATAGTTCAGGGGGGTAATAGGACTCCCGTGAAGTATAAGTGTGTAGTTTAAAATCTGATCATATGTGGTGGGGGATTTTTTACCATTTTCTCTTTAAGTTTTGTATCATGTACATTAATATTATATCATTACTAGATACTTTAATTTATTATTCCTTATAATAAAGTCTACAAATACATAAGGATGATACATCCCTTGAGGAACATGCAATGGAGTCCACTGGACTCTTCTACCCAAAACACACTCTGACGATCCTTCGGTAAATCTGATTATTAATGATAAGAAAGTTGTAAGTAAAAGTGTTTTAATCACTATGCATTAATTATTTTTGGGAAATAGTATTTTATATTCTCTTTATTAGGATGATGGTGCCGATACAATTCCAAAAGATTTTGCTTCAAATTCAATAGTTATTGATACTTCGGTATGGTAATAATTTGTTTACCAGAAAATGCGAATAGTTTTCTGATGTTGCATAATTTATTTATGTAAATTGTAAAAAAATTATTATTTACTTGACATAATATAGGATTCTGTCATATCGGCCTCCATTTCTTCTGAAATCGAAGCGGACATAGATGCACTTTGTAACATCTCGCAACTAGAAAGAACTAGAATGAAGTTTGAAAGCTCAAAAATTTTATTTTTGAAAAGTATAAGGAAATCTAAAAAATTCTATGTGAGCTAAAATTGAGTTTTAGTCAACTTCAAACGATCATAACTCCTAGCTCAAGATGATTTAGGTGTAGTTGCAAACGCCAAATTCGCGCAATTTTGAGTTCCTATGAGTGAGCTATACCCTTCGAAAGTTGGATGATGGATTAAGGAAATGTCCAATCCAGAAATTTAAAGGGTTTCTCAGTACCCAATTAATTAAATTTGTTTAAGTGCATTAAATAAGGGTCTAAACTAAACTTGGTCAGTTTTATGCTTTTTGGAAAAAAATGTTAGTGTTTTAGAGAAGAGGAAAGAAGAGGAGAAAAGAGAAGGAGAAGCAAGGAAAACACTCAAGTTTTGCCAAGATCATGCAATTTGGTTGTGAATTTCTCCAAGGCATGTATTTTTGAATTCAAATGTTGTTCTAGAATTGGGATGAATTGAGAAGTTTATGAGTTCGTTACGTCACTAATATACCGTGGTTTCACGGTATTATTAATACTTTTTCCTTAAGTTTAGTGTGTCCGAAAGTCTTTTTGTGCTTGTTTTTATATGAGTTTCTCTTTATTTTGCAGGAAATCTGTCCAAAGTTGAATGCGGAGATTTTGAGTGAAGAAATGCAAAAGAGACCACCTACGGAGCTGATGACGGTCTGTCGTGCTTGTGACGGTCCATAGGTGGCAGCGTAGAGAAGCTGCTGAAGGAAGATGGGGAAGTCTGACCAAGTGTGGGGCTACGTAGCTTGTGACGGTCCGTCGTGGATATGACGCTCCGTCCTGCAGGTTCGTCATGAAGTTCAGAGAAGTGATCCCAGTACCCAGATTCCAAGAGTTGAAGTGTTTTGAAACGAAGACCCTCGACGGACCGTTGTGCCTATGACAGTCCGTCATACTTGCCGTTCAGGGGAATGAAGAGAGAAGCAGAAGAAATTGCTAAGTATGGGATGAAGGAGTCCATGACGGTCCGTCGTGACCATGACGGTCCGTCGTGACCACGACAGTCCGTCGCGAGGTCCGTCGACCCAGCCGCGTTTTGGCAGATTTCCAGCTATTAGAACTCTTGTTTAATTAGGTTTTTATATTTTATAAATAGTTCAAAAGACCTCATTTTTTAGGTTAGACTCTGCTAGATTAGACATCATATTATTAGACTCTGTGTATTAGTGTTTTGATTTGGAGATTCTTACAAGTGATTTATGGTGATTAATTAAGCAAACTTTCGGACTTTATTCTTTCTCATTGAAGTAAGTACATGAATTCTTGTTTAATATATTTGAATATTGTGTTTATGGCTATGAGTAACTAAACTCCATAACTAGGGTTGTGGGAACCATAGGCAAATAATGAGATAAACTCTAATTGAAAGAACAATTCTAGAATAGTGTCTTGCATGTATTAATAATTCTTTCGATTAGAAGTCTTTTTAACGGATGGCCAACGTTAGAACTAGCCTTAATGCTACTTGTCGGACCAAGGAGGTAGATAATAGGAAAAGAATTATTAACATAGATTTAGTGTATACTATCTAATATGCTAGTATTGATTGGTACGAGGTATTAACTTAGTCAAATATCGAATACGATGCTTAATATGAGGTAAGGATAAGGGTTAGGATAGCAACACACGTAGTCGGACCAAGGTGCAGAGTGAGATTTTCTAGATGCCGGACCAAGGATTTAGAAATACATAACTTGTCACTTTGCATGCAAGATACTAGGAAAGAATTGTTATAGTTAGAGTTATCAAGTTATGAACCTGTGGGGAACACGTAAACCCTAGTTACTTTGATTAATTGATTAAAACCCAACATTAAAAGCTGTTAAGTGTCTCTTTCAAGTTCGTTGTTTATTTTCACTTATTTAGAGATAGAACCCCCTTTTTTATATTTTTACTTTCCAAGGAAGTTATTGACCAAACGATAGTAATAATAGGTTGAGGTTAAGTCTAGACTATTTTGCTCGTGGGAACGATCCCAACCTCACTAGTTGGGTTATTTACTTGACACGACCGCTTTACTTCTCATTTGAGAAGTAAGTTTGAGCGTATCAAATTTTGGCGCCGTTGCCGGGGAATTTAGCTTTTAGATTAACTTGAACTTATTACTATAGTTTAGTTGATATTTTCTTGATTTTACTTTGTTTTATTATTTTTGATTTCCTTTCAGAACTATCCTCCTTGTATGCCAAATACACAGAGAGGAAGAGAACCATTGTTTTCCTACGATCGTGAGTTAGAGCGTACACTATGCAATATGAATCGAAACTTGGGAATAAATGATGAGGATCCAAACCAGAACATCCCAGATCCAGTGGATGTTCATGGTCAGATGTTACCCGACGCTCCGGGTGAACATCAACAGAGGGGACAAAATCCCGTTCCACGGCCCCAAGCATACTACAGAGGGTATGATAACATAGCAGACTCGGATGGGCCACTTGTCTTGCCCCCTCTACCCACAGGCCACACTTTTGTGGTAACTAGTAGCCTGATGCAAATGCGCACTGCCAGAGGTTTGTTTTCAGGGCTACCTTCTGAGGATCCACATGCCCATATAGCTAAGGTAAGGGCAGTGTGTAAAAGTTGTGTGGGGAGGCCTGATTTGGATCTAGATGTAATAGGTCTCAGAGTGTTTCCTCTCTCACTGATGGGAGAGGCTCTTATGTGGTTCACTGAGCTCCCGTACAACTCCATCTTCACTTGGAACCAAGGGATGTCTTCTTAGCACGCTACTATCCGGTCTCCAAGAAATTAAACCACAAAGACAGGGTGAACAACTTTGTGGCACTACCAGGAGAGTCAGTTAGTAGTTCTTGGGATAGATTCACCTCATTCTTGAGAAGTGTTCCAAATCACCGTATAGATGATGAGTCACTGAAGGAATACTTCTATCGGGGACAGGATGATAACAATAAAGCGGTGTTGGACACTATAGCAGGTGGATCTTATGGAGAATGCCCTTATGCTGAGATTGCAGAAAAACTAGAGAAAATCTCCCGAAATAACAAAGCTTGGAGTACTAGGAAGTCCGATACAGGGAGAAACACCTTCGCAGTGCAGTCCACTCACAACCCAGCCACAGATGATATTCGTGAAGAAATGGCTCAGATGAGAACTGAGCTTGGGTTGGTACTAAAACATGTCACAGGTGGTGTGGAAAAGATAAATGCAGTCAGCTACTTGGCTAAGCCACCACCCCCTAATGATGAGTGCTATTATGCGGAGGACACTTATGCAGTAAATGAGCAGACGGGGGGTTTCCGACTAAGCGCCCAAGGCTCGCATCAGGATAATTGGCGCCAAGGTCAAGGGAACCAAGGTCGGAACTATGGTAACTACAACCGTGAGGGTCATTATGTCCGAGATGGAAACTACAACCCGCACAAACAACTTTAACAGGGGTAACTATGCTAATAGAATGACAGGAATGGGACCTATGTCCCTCCTCAAAATCGTGAAGTTACTCCAAGGGATGGTGGAGATAGTATGACGCGAGTTGAGGATATGTTGCACAAAATGATGAGGAGGTTCGACACTAGTGATGAACACATTAAAGAGTTGAGGTGTGATTTAGCTAGTATCGGGCAAAAAGTTGATACACATGCAATTTCGATTAAACAGATCGAATTGCAAGTGGCCCAATTATCTGCGACAGTGAACACACGACAACCGGGCACTCTTCCTAGCAACACTGTCCAAAATCCAAAGAATGATGCGCACTGCATAATAATCACTACACGGGGTGGTAGGCAAACCATTGACCCACCTATGCCATCTACTGAGGAAAATGTGAGAAAGGATAATGATAATGTGGTAAAGGGTAGTAGTGAAGCAGAGAGAAGTAATGGAAAAGATGCAGAAGTACCTGTCAAGGTAATTCCCATGCCTAGGCCACCACCACCCTTCCCTCAGAGATTAGTGAAAAAGATTGAGGATGGTAAATACTGGCGCTTCATAACAATGTTGAAGTAGCTCTCTATCAATGTCCCTTTGGTAGAAGCTCTAGAACAAATGCCCGGTTATGCCAAATTTATGAAAGATCTGGTCACCAAGAAAAGATCAGTCACTTTTGAGGATGATGATAGATTGCAGCATTGTAGTGCTATTGCTACAAGATCCCTAGTACAAAAGAAAGAAGATCCGGGTGCGTTCACTATTCCTTGTACAGTTGGGTCATTACATTTTGTGAAAGCATTATGTGATCTGGGGGCAAGCATAAATCTAATGCCCCTCTCAATTTACAAGAAGTTCGATTTGGGGTATCCAAAACCCACTGCGATGCGGCTACTGATGGCCGATCGGACAGTGAAAAGGCCCATAGGGATACTCCATGATGTGCTAGTAAAAGTGGAGTCATTCATCTTTCCAACAGATTTTGTTATTCTTGATTGCGAAGTCGATTTTTTGAGGTGTCCATTATTCTTGAGAGGCCATTCCTTGCTACACGTAAAGCCTTAGTTGATATGGAGAAGGGACAGATGACATTTCAGTTGAATAATGAAGAAGCAACCTTCAACATTTGTAGGACCATGAGGCAGAGTGGTGAGCTCCAATCGATATCTGCCATATCCCACAAAGAAAAGATGAAGAAGGAGACTGAACAGAAAAATGCAAAACAAGTGTTTATGGTTGGGGATTTGGTGCTTGTAGACAGTTCTGGGGTGCCTTGTCTTCCGGGCAAGATCAAGTCCAAATGGACTGGCCCTTACTTGATTACCCAAGTATTCCCTCATGGGGCAGTTGAGTTAAAAGCCAAGGAGGGAGTATGGTTTACGAGGAATAGAGATAGAATAAAACTCTATTTTGGGCATAAAGCATCAGGGAATGAACCGATAGAGGCATACCATCTTGATGAAGTCTGAGTAATCAAGTGTCCCCAGTCGTGCCGCGACATTAAATCAGGCGCTTGTTGGGAGGCAACCCAATACTTATCATCTTTTTAGTAATGGTAGCATTTTTTCTACTAATGGGTTTTAACTTTGCAGGCACATCACCAGGAAATTCTGCAGAAAATTACTCTGCAGCAGTCACTGACGGACATATTGATGGACCGTTGCGCCTGCGACGGACCGTCGTATGCATCCGTCGTACCAGGTACGTTTTTATGTCATTATGAAATTAGGGCACACACGACGGAACCAACGACGGTTCGTCACAGCTGTGACGGACCGTCGTCGAGGAACCGTCGCGTGATTAATGAGGTACACCCGACCCGACCCGGCCGGACCCTTTTCCAAAATCAAACCGTTTAAACTCCCCACCCCTCCATATTTCACCCCATTACTCTCTTATTTCTCCCATTACTCTCTCTTTTCAACTTCCCCATTCCCTCCTACTATCATTGCCCTCTCACAATTGTCCAAAGCCCTAAAGTGTTATCTACTAGTGGAAACTGCTGCTGTGAGTGTCTACTTGCCACCGAGTACTCTTGCATATGTATTTTCTCCATTTCTAAGGTATGTGTCTCTAATTTATACTCATTTATCTTGCATTTTTGTTACTAGTTAGCATTAAGCTTAGTTCCTCATAGTATTTTGTTTACTTTATACGATTCTGCCTGACCTAGGTTACAAATACTCGAAATTACCATGTTTACCACCCTAGACATAGGTTCTTTTGCATTGCTAGTTTCCCAGGTAGTTAAGGTAGACACATGTAGGTCCAAAACACTGAAAGGTTGATGTGGGTTCATCGGGGTTGCTTAGGGTACCTATAGTTCTGTCTCTGTCATTCAGAATGAGACCCCGATGACGGACCGTCGTAGGGTCCGTTGCACAAGCCCTAGCACCCCTGTCCTCCTGGACACATGTGACGGATCGTCGTCCTCGCGACGGTCCGTCCTGCACAATCGCCATGCTAGACAGAGACCCTGTCTCCAGGGGTCTCTCATTTTTTTTCCAAGTGTCCTTCAACGGACACATGTGACGGACCGTCGTACCCACGATGGTCCGTCCTGCATGACCGTCATACCGGTCAAAGACCCCTCTCCTAAGGGTTTCCATTTTTTTTCCAAGTTTCCTTCAACGGACACTTGTGACGGACCGTCGTACCCACGACGGTCCGTCCTGCATGACCGTCATAACAGTCAGAGACCCCTCTCCTAAGGGTCTCCATATTTATTTTTTTTCCTAAGTGTCCTACGACGGACATCTACAACGGACCGTCGTAACTGTGACGGTCCGTCCTGCACACACCGTCATGCTAGTCAGAGACCCTCTTTTAGGGTTCTCTATTTATACAGAGTCCAAGTACACCATGACGGACCTCATGACGGTCCGTCATAGTCACGACGAGCCGTCACCAGGCCCGTCGTGTGTCACTGTTTATACAGCATTTACATATTATTTTCACTATTTTATTTCGTATGGTTTCGCTTGTCGTGTTTGCCCCTACTCGTACTAATAGTGATCCTTTGCAGGTACTACCTACTATGGCACCCAAGCAAGACCGAACCTACGCACGCGGGCGATCAAAGTCTGTTGCCCCGTCTGCACGCTTGATCATCGGCTCTGATGATGAGCGGGACCCTAAGTATGTGCCCTTAGGCACTTCCGCACCTTCCCGTGCTGCACGTGCTCCCAGAGCCACACCCAAGACGGTGGCGTCCGACGTAGTCACTGCCTCCTAGTCTGATGAGGAGCGCACACTGACCGGCACACCCTCTGGGTCAGCCACAAATGAGGAAGGAGCGTCTGGCTCCTTAGGAGTATCATGGTACGAGGAAGCTTAAGGCTTTGCTGAGGTTCCCGCACCTGCTACTGCTGCAGCGTCGGCCTCGTCTGATGAGGCTGACAGTTTAGACTCTACATCCGGCGCACCAGCTCAGGTCCCCACCCCAGCCTCTGACCAGCCAAACCGGTGGTGTGTCGACGGCCAGTTTCAAGTTTACTCTGACGCCAAGTTCCTGACTGATAAATGAGTAATGACTTGGACACTCACCTTGGAGCGGCGGGTACTTACAGGGAGTCTCCCATCGATGCTGGAGATCCACAAACTCTTCACCAGGCATCGCTTAGAGTGGACAGCTTATCCATTGGGACGATACAGCGAGGAAATGGTCCGACAGTTCTACGCATCCTATGTAGCGACTCTCCGATCAAAGATCGATAGGTGGGCTGCTCCCGCTAAACAGGCCCCACTGGAGCAGGTTCGAGTCCGGGGCGTGCAGGTTGACATTTCCCTGCCAGCCATCCGCCGGTTTCTATACGGCGAGAGTGCAGATGCTACACGGACCCCCATCACTGCCGAGTTTGACTACCGCTGGCAGATAGTAAAGGATGGACAGTTCTTGCGCGAGCCAGCACTGAGAGAGACCACCAAGAGGTGGATGGCCCTGCACGTGTCAGTAGATGGAGAGGGTGCCGATTGGGTCACTGAGCCGAAAGGGGCCATCAAGAAGGCCAACCTCACGTTCATAGCAAAGTTCTTGTGGCTACTCGTCCGTCACTGCCTTTCCCCCACAGCTGCTGATAACATCGTTACCTGGGATCGAGCAGTGTTGATGGGGGCGATGATAGCCGGATTCGAGGTGGACTTCGCATGGCTTCTCCAGGAAGTCATGCACGAGAGGGCATTCAAGGTCACTACTACCTACCCCTTCCTGTGTATGATCTTTGCCCTTTGCAGGTCCGCAGGTGTGCCCATATGGCACGTAGATCAGCTAAAGGCCCCGCAGGGCACTATTGACGTCGTCCTCATCAGAGACGAGGCCAATGAGTTGGCTCCACGCAGAGGGCCCCGTCCAGAGCTGCCCCCACTTGCTGATGATCTTGCGGATACGGTAGCCCAGGCCCGCACAGCTACACAGGCGTCCACTAACACTACTCCGGTCGAGTCTATCCCGGGTAGTAGCACAGCCCCGAGCTCTTCTCGCACAGCCCCTCTACCGGCACTGGTCCCGCTTGCTAGGGTCCAAAAACTAGAGGCACAAATGGCCACTCTTCTGCATCATATACAGCCGTGGATGCAGAAGTCGATCACTGAGTCTGAAGAGCGTCTAGAGCGGAAAATGCAGCAGTTTACAGAGCGGAAGATTGCTTAGGTTAACCAGCGCCTGGACGCCTTTGAGTTGAGAGTGTTAGCCCGACCAGCCCCTCCGGTGGATGTGTCGACTCTTCAGGCTGCAGTCGACAGTCTTCGTGCAGACATCGACACGATCCTCGAGGCGAGGGTGTCGGAGTCTGAGGCTCCTTCTGTCGAGCCTGCTGAAGACACCGTGCTGGCAGCCCTGTTTACTACTTCAAAAATTCCACCACCTCCCCCTCGAGAGAATGCCAAGAGGCGTAGGGGTCGAAAAGAGGATGAGGCGCGAGCAAAGAAGAAGGAGCGCCGAGAGATGGAGGCTGCGAGGAGAGCCTCACTTGCTGAGGAGGAGGCGCACCAGATCAGAGCATCACAGTTACCGGCTGGGGCGCTAGCTCCCGCACTGTAGAGATAGCAGGAGGCACTACTGATGGTGCGGTTGCTGCTGAGGACACCACTGAGGGTGTCCATATTGCAGAGGACGTGGGTTCCGGGGAACCGGACCCACCAGCTAGCTGATCGACGGCGCTTTGCGCCACAGGTTTGCTTCACCTACCACTCTAATAATTAGATTTTTTTATGCATTGGGGACAATTGCATGCTTTTTTTTGGGGGTGGGGTAAATGGAAAGTGAGTGTTAGGGTGAAGTCTGAGTAGCCCAACTCACTATCCTCTTTTGGGGTTTTCTTGCCTGTGTTCTTTTTCCCCAAAAGACTGATTACTTTTTCTGTTGAACCGGCATGTTTATATCTTTTGTACATAGTTTAACTCTGAAGCATGATGGCTAAAATGATATCCTGAGAAAATTGGAAAATGTTGCATGACTAGGCATAGTAACTGATAATTGTGTGGCTCTAAGCATGAAATAGAATTACACCATTGCATTACCCTAAGTCTTCAATTCGAACTAGGTGTCTAATAATCCTGTATAGTGATGAGATGTCAAGTGAGTGTGAGGAAATTTGAATAGTCCACTATTGGTACTGAGCTAGAACTTGCCTGGTTAGTCCTGCTAAAAGTAAGCTGTAACAGACAATTAGGAAAGGATCATAGGCCCTTATTCAAGATAGCCCATTTCTAGCCTAAATAAAAGAAACCAAATGAAAGTTATCCTTCTTTTATCCAAATAATCTGAGCTTAAAATTAGACCTTTCTTTTTCACCCCAACTGATCTTTTCTGGGAACAATATGTTGGCCCTGGTCCCTCCTTGGACATGTGCACCTCAGCTTATGCCAAAAGCATAAGTTGAGGGTGGCTAATGCATAAACAACCTTCGTTATGGCCCTGACCCATCTTTGGGTATTGTGTACCTTGACTCATGGCAAAGCCATGAGTTGAGGGTGGCTGTTTTGAGGAATGCTCTGGAAAGTGGGGTTGAAAGAACAAAGAGAGAGAAAGAACAAAAGTAAAGTGACTCAAGAACTCGTTGAAAAAAAAAGAGAAAAAAAATAAAAAAAAAAGAGAAAAAAGGAAAAGAGTCACTTACACAAATGAAGAAAGAAGGGAAAATAGCAAGGTGAAAGAATGGGAGAAACTGGGCGAGATAAAGTGATAGAAAGTGGAAGGTCTAGCCGATATGTCAAGGAGGGCAAAAAGTCACTAAAGTAACCTAAATATACCCTACCTGACTCTGAGCCTATGTTACAAGCTAAGAAAGTCCTATCGTGATCCTAAGGATTGTATAGCGAACTTAAGGCAGTGAAAATAAGGGCAAGCTTATGGCAATAGGTATGAATGAGTGTGACTTTGTTCTGAGAGCGAGTGTTGAAAAGTAATCCTTATACTCAAACTGAAGTCATCATGTGAAAAATGAGGATTTTGTTTTGAAGTGAGGACATTAGTTGCAATACCGGAATTGTTAGCACCTCGGTGAGAAATTGAAGAGGATAGGTGTTAGTGCGTGGTGAGTCTGTGTCATGTTCTAATCCCACAAAATTCAAGCCTAATAGTGATAGCATGCATAGATTTGATGAGATTAATCGGGATTGATAGCCAAATGATTGCAAAGGATAAAACATGGATACTATTGTATAAAGATTGTGTAGTGAGACATAGTGCGTCGCTTGAGGACAAACAACGAATTTAAGTTGAGGGTGTTGATATACCGTGGTTTCACGGTATAATTAATACTTTTTCCTTAATTTTAGTGTGTCCGAAAGTCTTTTTGTGCTAGTTTTTATATGAGTTTCTCTTTGTTTTGCAGGAAAAATGTCCAAAGTTGAATGCGGAGATTTTGAGTGAAGAAATGCAGAAGAGACCACCTACGGAGCTGATGACGGTCCATCGTGCTTGTAACGGTCCGTAGGTGGCAGCGTAGAGAAGCTGCTGAAGAAAGATGGGGAAGTGTGACCAAGTTTGGGGTTACGTAGCTTGTGACGGTCCGTCGTGGATATGACGGTCCGTCCTGCAGGTTCGTCATGAAGTTCAGAGAAGTGATCCCAGTACCCAGATTCCAAGAGTTGAAGTGTTTTGAAACGAAGACCCTCGACGGACCGTTGTGCCTATGACGGTCCGTCATACTTGCCGTTGAGGGGAATGAAGAGAGCAGCAGAAGAAATTGCTAAGTATGGGACGACGGAGTCCATGACGGTCCGTCGTGACCACGACGGTCCGTCGCGAGGTCCGTCGACCCAGCCGCGTTTTGGCAGATTTCCAGCTATTAGAATTCTTGTTTAATTAGCTTTTTATTTTTTATAAATAGTTCGAAAAACCTCGTTTTTGAGGTTAGACTCTGCTAGATTAGACATCATATTATTAGACTCTGTGTATTAGTGTTTTGATTTGGAGATTCTTACAAGTGATTTGTGGTGATTAATCAAGCAAACTTTCGGACTTTATTCTTTCTCATTGAAGTAAGTACATGAATTCTTATTTAAAATATTTGAATATTGTGTTTATGGCTATGAGTAACTAAACTCCATAACTAGGGTTGTGGGAACCATAGGCAAATAATGAGATAAACTCTAATTACAAGAACAATTCTAGAATAGTGTCTTGCATGTATTAATAATTCTTTCGATTAGAAGTCTTTTTAACGGATGGCCAACGTTAGAACTCGCCTTAATGCTACTTGCCGGACCAAGGAGGTAGATAATAGGAAAAGAATTATTAACATAGATTTAGTGTATACTATCTAATAGGCTAGTATTGATTGGTATGAGGTATTAACTTAGTCAAATATCGAATACGATGCTTAATATGAGGTAAGGATAAGGGTTAGGATAGCAACACACTTAGGTGGACCAAGGTGCGGAGTGAGATTTTCTAGATGTCGGACCAAGGATTTAGAAATACATAACTTGTCACTTTGCATGCAAAATACTAGGAAAGAATTGTTATAGTTAGAGTTATCAAGTTATGAACTTGTGGGGAACACGTAAACCCTAGTTACTTTGATTAATTGATTAAAACCCAACATTAAAAGCTGTTAAGTGTCTCTTCCAAGTTCGTTGTTTATTTTCACTTATTTAGAGATAGAACCCCCCTTTTTATATTTTTACTTTCCAAGGAAGTTATTGACCAAACGATAGTAATAATAGGTTGAGGTTAAGTCTAGACTATTTTCCTCGTGGGAACGATCCCAACCTCACTAGTTGGGTTATTTACTTGACACGACCGCTTTACTTCTCATTTGAGAAGTAAGTTTGAGCGTATCAGTCACATTATAGAGTTTTTTTTGAGTTAGGTTCTTAGGTACATATGTTGGGTACTTGCATCTAAAAAAAACAAGTTTGGGTGAATTGGAGAAGAAAAACGAAGAAAAAAATTTGATGAGTGAAATTTGGACATGGGAGCACGTCGCACAACCTGTTCCCAGAATTGGAATTTTAGCTCCGCGCCGCGGAACTAACACGAGGTGTTCTCCCTCAAAAGACGTTTTCGAAACCAAAATTTAAATATGCTTCCATGTCGCGGACCCTCCTCCAAATCTTGATTTTCAGTCTTTTCTCATGTTTAGCTATCTAAAATCATTCCTAAACAACATGAGATCTTTCAAAATACAAATCATAATCCTTGAATTCAAGGATCAGTTAAGAGTCAAACCCAGATCAGATAAGAGTCAAATCAAGAGTACTCAAGATCAAAGTCAATAGTAGTCAAGAGCCAAGTAAGAGAAGTTCATTTCAAGTTTTCAAAAGTCTTTCACAATGTTGTAACCTTGTTTTAAGACTTGAGTTTTGAGTTCAAAAAATAGTAAAGTTTGAAGTTCTTTATTCAAAGAAGTATATCGGGACTATGTAACCCCAAAGAGTTTATAAGAAATATTTTCACATTTAGATAAGAATCGAACTGAGATTTTCAAAGAACCTTCGAGCTACTTTTCAGAAAAAAAATAATGTCTTTTAAATGAAGCAAGCAGGAAAATTGAGATTGTGAAGATAACCTTTGAGCGAAGTGTTTTTTTAGCAATTATCTAAATCACAGAAATAAGTTTCTTTAAAAGCCTGAGCTAAGTACATTTTTTGGAGTAGTATTGAGCACCAATATGGGGATGTGAGTTCATAATAACTCAAGTCTCCATAAACCATGTAGCCATCATGTGTATTAACTGTTCATAATTTTTAGATGATCATATAAGTTAAGCTAGTGGATCTACTTAGTGAGTTAGATTCTTATATCATGGCAATGTATAGGATGGCCTCGGCAACGTGAGGTAAAGTGTTGTATCATCACTATAGCTCTTAAGTGACGGTTGTTGGTTAGAGAAACTCCCACAGTAGTAGTCACATGGTTCTTCAAGGGGTTCTGCTTAGTGTGAATGGGTATGGGAGTTCGTTCATGCATTACACAAGTAGAATTTGAGAAGAAGCATGATTTATCTTTTTATGGTATTATGATTATGAGTTAACATAAAGTTACTTTGTATTTTACATACATCTTAGAGTTATTTGTATCCTAGCATACACAGAGTTGAAAACCATGTTTTAGACAACTTTCATTTATATTGCACTTATGTTAAATTGCTTTTATAATGAAATGAGTTTAGTTAAGTATTCATTAGTTGAGAAGAGTCATTGTAAGTGTTCCTTTGAAAATATCCTTCAAGTCTATTTTGTGTTAGCATTCCAACTCGCATACTCATACATTCAATGTACTGATGTCAGTTAACCTGCATAGTATGATAATGCAGATGCAGGTAATTAGGATCGTCATTCCAGTGCACCATTGATCTTGTGAGCAGTTCAGAGTCGGTTAGTAAGCCTCCTTGCTTTTCAAAGGATCTATTTTCATTACTTTCTAGTTTTCATTAGGATGTTGTGGGGTCTGTCCAACATCCATCTCAGTTATTAGAGGTTTCATAGATAGTCAGTGAGGTGTTATTTCATCCAACATCCATCTCAGATATTAGAGGTTCCATAGATAGTCAGTGAGATGTTATTTCATTTGTCATAATTTTGTTATTGACTTATGTTTAGATTTTACTTGTCATTTTGGCTAAGTTCAAAGTTTATTTTTAAAACATTTTGATTTTAGTTTCAGACAGTTGAGTTAGTTAGCATTTGAATTCTTTTCGAAATACTTTAAGTCTTATGTTGAGTAAGTGATCTAGGCCAATGGTTCGCTTGGGGCCAACAATGGTTCTCCAGTGTCATTCATGTCTAGGGTGTAGGCTTGGGGCATGACATACTTGCATATGGACTTTCAAACCAACCAATTAATGGCAAACCACTGAGTGTAATCATTCCATTCCAGCTAATTGGAAGTGATGATTTTCTATCTAACAACGAGCTAGTCACTGAGCTACCAGACAAGGAGCATGCACCCAATATTAATACAAAGACTTTAGCTTAGCGTAACAGAATGTATTAAAAGGTTTTATAGTCTCCCTATATGAATTCTTTTGGATCAAGTGATAAGGGATAAGAAAAAAAACAATGACATCCGCCCAGACACTACATTTGAAGAGTGTCACATGACAATGTCAACTCTCGTCAGGTTTGATGCTAGAGTTCTTAGAGTGGATGAGACTCCTTAAATTATTTTCATTTTTAATTTAGTCATTCTCATAGGAAACCATACGAGGATAAATATAGAGACAAATCTGCTCTATTTGGTATTTGACCATATAGATTTTGTTATCGCATTTTTTGTTAACAAGAATTGATTTTATACTATGTCACATCCAATGAAATGCTTCACTGATTAGGTACATTAAGCATTCCAATTATGTATATGATACCAAATTAACATGTGTCATTTGAAATGAATATCAGATTACTAATTAGTTTTTCTTTTTCTTCAATTTATCTTTTTTGTTTCAGATTGTGCCGATTATATATTATTTTTTGTTTTGTTTTATAGCACATAGATGTAAATTTTTACTATCTACGCAAGAAGTCAAAATTAAGAAGCATAGATCAGTACAATACACTACGGTCAACTGTTTGTTCAAGTCATATATCAACATTGTATACAAGAGGTATTATTGTGCTCCTGCAGATGATACTCTTAGTACACAAAAACATATTAATCGTTGTGTTACTGTATCTAGTTATGAAAGGTCTATCAAAGACATTATAAATGAATTTTTGATCCTTGCTTCTTTACCATGACATCTAGCAGATGAGGTTTATATTTCGAGTAATTGTGATAACGATTTTCTTTGGGTGTTAGCTATGGTTATTTTAAAGAAAAGGTTAATACTAGTGTATGACTCATCTATGGGATCATCGAAAAGTTATTTGTATGAGATAAAACAGTTGTCTGTAATGCTTTCAAACTATCTTTATGATAGTCAAATTTTTGGTCAGGAGAGAACTGATTGGGCATCATTGGAGTCATACAAAGACAAAGAAACTAGTAAATCTTGGGTCCACAATAGTCGTTTGAGGTGGAATATTCTCAAGATATTATGAAACATCAAAGTGATAGCTTGTTAGTATTGTAAAACAATTTCTTTACTTACACATTTAATTCACTTTTTTAATGTATCTACTTTTGTTTGCAGCGAATGTGAAATGTATGTAGATGCTTTTATTGAATACATAAGCGATGAAATCAGCATTTCATCTACTAGTTTTCGGAGTGACTATCATCACAATAGATATACAACGCTATTATGGAAGTATGATATGGACAAGGACAAGGCGGAATATGTTAGCGATAATGATAATCCTGCAAGGCCCAAGAGTGGCTACATTACTCCAGTCGAGATGGACTGATTAATTTAGAATTGTTATGTCTTCTTGAGTTGAAGATACATTCCTGTTTCAACACAATATTTCTAAGTAATTATTAATTTGAAGACTGTTTTTTGTCAAATTTCGCATTTCAATTATAATTTTTGTTTAAATATATATATATATATATCTATATATATATATATATATATAGATATATATATATATATATATATATAGATATATATATATATAATATATATATATATATATATATAGTTTAATATATAGTTTAACATTAAGTAACTTATATTGTATCTTATAAGTATGATATACATCAACACTGCTGATTCAAATAACCACTAGATACCAAATATTTGAATTCTATATTCGGTAAACAATAACTAATTTTCAATTTATTTAGTATCTATTAACAAGTTGTAGCCTGATGTAAATCACAAACATGTGATACTATGTAATTATCTAATACACAATATTCATAAAATTATTATATATATGATACAAATTTTATGTATGCTGTAATTGGTACAAAGCAATTAAGTTTCAATATGTTTAGTATCCTTTAACATGTTGAATCTTGTTATATTGATGTAAATCATAAAAACTAATAATATTTTACTATCGGATACAACAAATAGTTGAACTATAACGTATATGATACATAATCACTTATCAAATAATTTAATTGTTTATACCCCAACACATGATACAATATATTTTACATTTGGTATAATACAATTAATTTCATTATCATTCAACGATTTGTGGTCTTTTAACATTTAAATAAAGTAAAAATCACACCAAATGATAATATCTTATTAGAAGATTCAAAATATCCAGAAAAATATTACACATGAAGCATAAAAATTCTTAAAAAGTAGTCATCTACAATCTTTCGGGAAGAATGTACATATTCTTATAGTTTGACCTTATTGTCCATAACGTCTAGAATAATTCGTTTTTGTGTTACCTTTTCTTTTGGATTTTTCTCCCTCTTTTTCTTTGGTCTATCAGATATTTTTTTGTATCTTGATGGCAAGATGACTTCATCCAAAACATATTTCGGAGTTGCCCTATCACTTTGTTCTAGCATCGGTTCCATTGAAACTGCATAGTTAATTTATCATATTTATAGTAACCAGAGTTGTAGGGTTGTACATCTTTAATATTCTTCTTCTTTAAAATGGTCAGTGCATGCGCACCAGGTATTTCGTCATGTTGAAATCTATCACATGAACGAGTTTTTCTTTCAAGACAAATAATGTATCTTATCTCGCCTTCATACATTGAAAAAATAATATCAGACAACCTGGAATTGTTTACAAATTAGAGATATATTACACATTTTTTTCATTTGGTATACACAACAATATTATTAGAAGTAAAACTAGATATATAATACTTGTAATACAAATATGTACCTTCATTTTGCACATTTTGACACGTTTATAATCAATATTTATTAAAATCTCTTTCCTAATGTGTACTTTGTATAAGAAGCTATTTTTTTATTTTTGAAATTTCAAGAGCCAAAAAATAGAATTCTAACTTCTTCCATAATGTTTATAATAGGTAGTTGTCGTGCATCAACAAGACAACCGTTGATACATTCAGCTATATTTGAAGTCATCATTCTTTCCATGTTTTCTGTTGCATGAGACCTAGACCACCTTTCATACCCCCAGCATCTTAAAGATACTTCTTAACTCTGTCATCTACTTTTTTCAATTTAGCCGTTTATTTTTTAAATTATAAGTCTTTGTCATTGAATAAAACAGATCACTTAGTATGGACCTGCTTCTCCTAAAGTTTGAACAATATTTTTTCATAGGTGTCATGTGCATTCAAAATGAGGAAAATTTGAATAAACAGTCATGTCCATGAACAATCATTTTCCGTGTCAACAATTACATAAGCTAAAGGCAATGTGAAAATTTAACATAGAAATACACAAAATTATGATTAGTTTTAAATACTTATTGCAGAATGTTAAAATTACTTTTTTAAAAAAATTAAATTCATAAGCAACATGAGATATCTGTCCCATCGAGTGTACTTGTCAATACAAATATTTTTCGATAAGCTCCGCTAAGATGTGAAGCATAAAGAACAATAACAGGCCTACATAACTCAACCATTCTCATCATGGACCTTTAATGATATGAATAGATATATAAATTCATTTTTTTTGGACTTATGCATCCTCATATATGAATTTGGATACACAGTTTTCAACATATATATGTATCATCTTGGCATCTGTCTATATCCATCAACAGATTTACCCCTGATCATTTTCAATGCACGTTATTTAGTCTGCCATGCTTGTTGGTAAGAAATTTCAACGCCATAGGGTGCCCTGACATCAACAATTATGTCGTTTGGAGTATGTTATCTTTTATGATTCTCCAAATTGAAGTTGTCACACCACTAACAAATCCAACAGTAGGTTGTACCTTACTTAATACTCTATTCCTCAATTGACAAATATATTCACTATTAAAGTATTTGATTATGAATATGTCTGTATTTTTTCTAACAGACGCCTTGAATTTTCAACAATAGTCATTTGAATAACAAATTAATACGTAGCTCCAATTACATCATATATATTGTTATTTGATCAGGTTTAATGTACCAATACATAAATAAAAACAAGAGAACTGTACAAGATACATTATTACAAATACTTTTATTTAAATAGTATTGTGCACACATATTAATATTAACGCAATTTAATAAGGACACATTTGATCATATTCATATACAAATTTGATAACTACTTCAAAATCCACTTATTAACCTTATGTCACATAAAAATCTTAATTGATACTTTAATAGAAGTATCTCAAAATGATACTTTATTGTATACACTGAACACAATAGACATATTAAGCTTTTGTCATCTACCATTTTTAATTGATACATTAATAACCAAACGTAAATCAAAACAACTATGATATCTAACACTCATGATTACATGTAACACATATTATTGATGTATCATGATAAACATATTAACAAATAAATATAAAAGTGAAGAACATTATCAGATATTTGTATCACTGTAACAACCTGTTTAGTCATTTCGAGCAGTAGTATTATTTTTGATAAAAACTTACTGGGTCGACGGATCACGCGACGGACCGTCTTGGTCTCGACGGACCGTGATGGACTCCGCCGTACCACACTTGTGTAATTCTCCTACTGCTCTTCTCATTACCCTCGACGACAGGTAGGACGAACCGCCATAGGCACGACGGTCCGTCGAGCGTCTTCGTGCCAAAACACTTAAACTCTGAAATCTGGGTACTGGGATCAACTCTCTGAACTTCGCGACGGAATTGAAGCACGGACCGTCGTAGGCACGACGGACCGTCACAAACCTCTTTACTGAATTTGACTCTCTGAACTTTGTGACAGATCTACAGGACGGACCGTCGCAGATACGACGGGCCGTCACGAGTTGCGTAACCCCAACTAGGTCGAATTTCTGCTAAAAGTTTTACAGGGGTGTTTTGGACTATTCATGATTATAATTAGGAAATTAGTAGGGTAAGTTTAATAATTTATTTACTTGGGGGTTAAAGGAGATAACTTTAAAATAAATAATGGGTTACTTTTATCATAATGATTATATGATAATTAGGGTAAAAGAAAAAAAAATCTGGAGAAGGAAAAATAAAAAGAACAGAGAGAGGGAGAACGAGCGAGAAAAGAGAGAAGCGAAGAGGAAAGCAAAGGCATTGAGAAGTAGCTTGCTTGATCACGATTCTTCGGTGGAGGTAGGTTATGGTTTATGCTAGTTCATAGTAAACTCTTAATAGTGATCGATATGTATTGAGTGGTACTGTAAAGTCTTCTATATGCTTGATTGTGTGGTCCTATGTTGTGATTATGTAATTGTGATGGATTAGAAGATGAGGTTGTTGAATCTTAAACCTTAAATCCTCTCTATCAAGACAACGCCTTGACATAAGAAGGCTTCATCACGAACTAAAATAATGAAGAAAATGGATCGGAGTGTCACGTTCCGACACGGTAGTATTAGGGGATCGGGTGTCACGTTTCGACACGCAGTATTAGGGGATCGGGTGTCACATTCCGACACGTAGTATTAGGGGATCGGGTGTCACGTTCCGACACGTAGTATTAGGGGATCGGAGTATCACGTTCCGACATGATAGTATTAGGGGATCGGAGTGTCACGTTCCGACACGATAATAATAAAGAGAAGTAATCTTGAATTATGTTAATGTACTCAAATTCAAAGAACCTATTTTCCAAATGAGTATGGTGCGGAGGCTTGAGTCCTCATAGGTGTGCTTGGTGTTGTTGCCAATGGTTCTTGTACTTGTTGTTGTCACCTGTTAAGTATTGTAGTTGATTTTACTATTATTCGATATATATCCCTTTCTATTTTGAGTTGGCCGATGATACCTACTCAGTACGTGTTCCTTGTACTGATCCCTACTTGTATTTTCCTTTTTGTTATTTGTGGAGTGCAGCAATGTGCCATCGACTTCAACTCGTCCGCAACTCTAGCCAGTCTCCAGCATATCAGATTTCAGGGGAGTTATTGTTCCTAGCTCGGACTGGATTCTCTCCTTCACGTCTGATGTCTTGAAGTTCGGACATGGACCATCTCTTTTACTTATTTTAGCTTCTTAAATACTCTTAGATTTAGAAATTTGAGGATAGATGTTCTTGGTGTGATGACTTCCAGATTTTGAGGATAATTATTTATAAACCTTAGAAGCTTATTTATTGGTTATATTAATAAGATTTTGAGTCTTTCGCATTATATTTTGTTCATTATGGTTGAAATGTTGGTAAATGTTGGAGTTTAGATTTGTTGGTTTGCTCACATAGTAGGATAAGTGTGGGTTCCACTCGCGGCTCGTTTTGGGTCGTGACAAACTTGGTATCAGAGCATTAGGTTCGTTGGTCTCATCACACAAAAACGAGTCTAGTAGAGTCTTGAGGAACGGTAGGGGGACGCCCTTACTTTTCTTTGAGAGGCTATAGGACTTTAGGAAAATTCCATTCTTTCTTTCTTTCGTGCTATTACTTGGATCCAATTGGTATCTGGGTGATACAAATTGGTATCTGACATCCTCACTCTATTTCGCAGATGGTTAGAACTAGAGCAACAACTGTGCCAACACCAACACCGGCAAGACAGGGTGCGTCTAAGCCAGCCACTGGGGTTGTAGCTCGAGGAGGAGCAGTGGCAAGAGGCCATGGTAGAGGTCGCGGGAGGACGTCCTCTAGAGGTACAGGACAAACACCTGGTCCAGCTAGTACTAGGGCGGTGACTCCTTCATCGACTGATGAGGTAGTAAGAGAGGGTGAGGAAGGGGAAAATGAGCAAGTGCAAGATGAGGAATTACCACCCCAACATACCCCAGAGATGATTAACCAGGTTATCTGATCAGGGCCAGACACCTCCAGTGTTTTCTGTACCAGCACCTCAGGTTCCGGGGGTACAACATGCAGCTGTTGTGGCTCCCTGCATGGATGCCTCATTGGAAGTAGGCCCGTTTCCTCGGTTGACTACAGGGCCTATAATGACGAGTGATCAGCATGAACTTATCACTAAATTCTTGAAGTTGAAACCTCCAGTCTTCAAGGGTGCTGAATCTGAGGATGCCTATGATTTTCTGGTTGATTGTCATGATCTGCTACATAAGATGGACATTGTAGAACGATTCGGTGTTAAGTTTGTGACCTATCAGTTTCAGGGGAATGCCAAAATAAGGTGGCGGTCGTATGTTGAGTGTCAACCAGCACAGGCACCACCTATGACTTGGGCATCATTCTCTAGCTTATTTATGGAGAAGTATATACCCCGTACTTTGAGGGATAGGAGGAGAGATGAGTTCCTGATCCTAGAGCAAGGAAGGATGTCTGTTACTGCTTATGAGGCCAAATTTCGTGCAGTATCCAGGTATGCCACCCAGCTTTGCTTCAGCCCACAAGAGCGGATTCGTCGTTTTGTGAAGGGATTGAGGTCAGATTTGCAAATCCCAGCCTTACAGGTAGCTGCTGCAGCAAAATCCTTTCAGGAAGTGGTAGATTTTGTGATAGAGGTGGAGGGCGTGAAGCCAGACGACTTCACCATGGCGTCGACATCTAAGAAGTTTCTTAAGGGAGGTGAGTTCAGTGGTTCTTACTCCAGAGGGCAGAGTTCAGGAGGTTACCCAGTCCGACCTATTCAGTCTTCACTGCAGGCTGTAGTTGGGGGTCCCTCGCAGACCAGTCAACATTTCTCTGAGTTTGGAGGCTATCCCCAGACTTCGTCATTCTCGCAGAGACCTATGCTTGACTCCAGAGATTGTTATGGATGTGGGGAGACTGGACATATTAGGAGATATTGTCCAAAACAGAGTTACAGACCCCCAATAGTTAGAGGTAGAGGTGGTCATGGGAGAGGCTGTCATTCTGGAGGACGTGGTGGACAAGGTAATGGTGGTCACCAAATCAGCCGGGGTGGCGGGC